>RPOG01003605.1:0-59819 GCA_008086565.1 Thalassoma bifasciatum | reverse complement strand
AGTCCAAATTTTAAGAAATCAATTTAACATTATGTGAAAAAAGTCTTAACTCTCACATTTAAGGTCAAATTTATGAGATAAAGACAAAAATCTAAGATAAAAAGTGGACATTTTGAGAAGTGAAGACAAAATTCTGAGAAAAGAAGTCCAAATTTTGAGATAAGAGTCCAAATTTTAAGAAATCAATTTAACATTATGTGAAAAAAGTCTTAACTCTCACATTTAAGGTCAAATTTATGAGATAAAGACAAAAATCTAAGATAAAAAGTCAAAATTTCTAATAAAATAAAGGCGATATTTGGAATAAAAAGTAGAAATTTTACTATAAAAAGTCAAAGTTATGAGAAGTAAAAGGCAAAATTTTGAGGAAAAAAAAGATTTCGAGATAAATAGTTGAATTTTTGATTTTAAAATATAATTCTTTCCTTTTCTAAACTGGACTACTTGAATTGTAATTTTTGTTTTAACAAGTGAAAAACAGAAAGAGCTATTTTTGACTCTTAACATTAAAAAATGATGTAGTGCAAAACATCCTTAATTGTGTTAAGTGAAAAAAAATTAAAATACAAAATGATTTAAAGAAGTTAAAAAAGGGATAAAAAAAAAATCAAGACACAATTCAACAATCGACGTTTGTGTGTGTGTGTGTGTGTGTGTGTGAAACAGCTGATATAACAGATCCTGGGTCAGTCAGGAGTAAAAAAAAAAATCGCAGCTTTAACGATCACATGATCACGATGTCTGAAATTGCGATTTTTTCCTTCCTTCTTTTACAAATCCTGTTTCCTGAGACGCTCCGGGATGTGTGTGGATAATAATTCCACTAAATTCAGGAGCGGTGAGATTTCCAGGAGTGAAGGAGGCTCTTTCTCTGCTCCTCCTTTGTCCTGGAGGGAGGTGTGTGCTGTCACTCAGGGCTGATGGAGGCAGAAAAAGCTGCCTAGCAACAGCAGAGAGAGAGATGTGGAGCTGCTGTTTACTCTCCTCCTCCCCCCTTCTCCTCCCCCCCTCTCTCTCTCTCTGAAGAGATGAGTGAAGGCAGCTCACCCTCCCTCCCTCTCTCCCTCCCTCTCGCTCGCTCGCTGATGAATCCAGACAACAGATCCAGAACAAACTGGGAGGAAAGGGGGAGGAAAGGGGGAGGCAGAGATGCTGTGTCGGCCTGTTGCCTGCCAGCTGCTCTCTCTCTCTCTCTCTCTCTCTCTCTCTCTCTCTCTCTCTCTCTGCATAACTGAGCAACAACTTACCCCTCTCCCCTTTATCAGCAGGACTAAAAATACCGAATGGCAAATGCGTCACATGCCCGAGCGAGTGCAGGTGCCACTCGCTCGCTCGCTCTCTCAGGGTCAGAGGAAAACTGTTGTTGTTGTTGATCTGTTTTTATACACACGAGCTGAGTTTAGTATCTACCAGGTCTCATCTACCAACTCCAACCTCACCAAGCAGAGCAAACGTAACCTGGCTCTTCATTTTATTGATAGACTCTCAGGTTTGAACAGATCACTGCAGAATAACTGCTGCATGTGGACAGGAATCAACATTAGCACAAACACATTAGAGACTGTTTTAGCCTTTAGCTCCTGTTTTAGCCTTTAGCTCCTGTTTTAGCCTTTAGCTCCTGTTTTAGCCTTTAGCTCCTGATTTAGCCTTTAGCTCCTGATTTAGCCTTTAGCTCCTGTTTTAGCCTTTAGCCTTTAGCTCATGTTTTAGCCTTTAGCTCATGTTTTAGCCTTTAGCTCCTGTTTTAGCCTTTAGCCTTTAGCTCATGTTTTAGCCTTTAGCTCCTGTTTTAGCCTTTAGCTCATGTTTTAGCCTTTAGCTCCTGTTTAAGCCTTTAGCTCCATGTTTCAGCCTCAAGTTCCTGTTTTAGCCTTGAGCTCCTGTTTTAATCTTTAGCTCCTGTTTTAGCCTTTAGCTCCTGTTTTAGCCCTTAGCTCCTTGTTTAGCCTTAAGCTCTCAATTTAGCCAATAGCTCCATGTTTCAGCCTCAAGTTCCTGTTTTAGCCTTGAGCTCCTGTTTTTGCCTTTAGCTCCTGATTTAGCCTTTAGCTGCTGTTTTAGCATGTAACTTGTTTTAGCTCTTTTTTAACCTTTAGCTCTGGTTTCAACCTGTAGCCTGTGTTTTAGCTTGTATCTTGCGTTTTAGTTTTTACCATTTATTTTAGTCTTTAGCTCCTGTTTTAGCCTTTCGCGTATGATTTAGCCTGAGGCTCCTGATTTAGCCTTTAACTTAAGTTTTAGCCTTGAGCTTTAGTTTTGGTCTTTGGCTCCAGTTAAAGCTCATGGCTCATGTTTTAGCCTTTAGCTTGTGTTTGAGTGTTTTTCTGGTCTTTTAGCTTGAGCTTGAGTTTAAGCATTTAACTCCTGTTTCAGACTTAAGCCCCTTTTTTAGCATCTAGTTCCTGTTTTGGCTTTTAGCTCATGTTAAAGTCTTTAGCTTGTGTTAAAGCTTTTGGCTAGTGTTAGCCTCTAGCTCTTATTTTAGCATTTAGCTCCTGTTTTAGCCCTCAACCTGTGTGAGTCTTTTGCTGGTCTTTTAGTCCTTACCCTGTTTTTAGTCTTTAGCTGAAGTTTAAGCATCTAGCCCCTGTTTTAGCCTCAAGCCCCTTTTTTAGCCTCTAGCTTCTGTTTTAGCCTTTAGCTCATGTTTTAGCCTTCAGCCACTGTTTTAAGCCTTTAGCTCCCGTACAAGCTTTTAGCACCTGTTTAAGGCCTTAACTTGTGTTTTAGCCTTTAGCTTGTTTTTAGCCTTTGTTTTAGCTTTTAGTTTGTGTTTTGGTTTTTGGCATATTTTTGGCCATTAGCTCTTGTTTTTGCCTTTAGTTTTAATATTTCTTTTTAGCCACCTTCCCATGTTTCAGCTCAACTTTTGTGTAAGTTTCCAGCTCAATGCTGATAACTCTCAGCAGCTCTAAGTTGTGGATGATAATCAGGTTTTTATCTTTATATCAGAGAATTTAAGTTTTCCCAGAAACTCCTCACTGTCCCTTTAATATGAAAAGTTTCTATCTGTCCAGAAAAAGTGCGTCTGTCTCTTTAAATCCTCCTCTCTGAGCTGTAAAGGATGTTATTTGTCAGACTCGGTGAATGTGGGTCGTTTCTCATGTGTATCCGTTTGTGTAATGACTACCCTCAGTATGTAAATTACCCATCAGCCCCGGCTGTCCATGTGCAAACGAGCGCTGTTTGTGGGATGGCGTGTTCCTCTGCTGAAAAACATGTGTAGGCTGATGAATAGTTGGGTCTGTTTGCTGGGACGCAGAGACAACAACTCTTAAGTGTTACCTCCTGGGGCTTCAAATAAACCAATCAGAGCCTCACGCCGCACGGGGAGAGCGGCGTGTTCATCCAGCTCGATTAAAGCCCGTCGTTTCCTGTTATTAACACTCTCAGGAAGTGGTCGGTGACACTGTTTCTGTCTTTATCCAGTTAAAGTCTCAGTTAGTCAGCGATTCATCATCCAAACGCCACANTTCACCTTGTCAAATGTCAGGGTGGTGCAACCGTAACATTAGACTTTTATTTTAAAGTGAAGAGAATAAAACAGGAAACAGGAAACTGCATCAGCCAGAGGAGCCCAAATGACATTTGTGACCAAGTGGAAAAGTTTGTAGATTTCTCTGAAATACTGATAAAAAAGGTTTTTTCACTTCATTGGTGACTGGAACAATTTCCATGTCAGGTGGAACAACCAATGTAATAATGTGAAATGTTATTTTAACATCAAATTATTTATCTTATTCACAAATTAAACAAATAAAACACACAAAATGAAAATGTATGAGTCACTACAGACACTTGAGAGATACTTGCCAATAATTTCACACAGAAAAAATAACAGGAACATATAAATATATTTTCATATATTTGGTTGCTCCACCTGACATTTTTGGGTGCTCAAATTAAAAATACTAAAAAATAATGAACCTAAAAACTTTGAAATGTTGGTCAACTACTGAAATCTGTTAGAAAACATAATTCTTCACTCAGAAATATGTTTTTATCCATTTTCAAAGAACTTTTTAAAAATACGTTTTTAGACCCTCTTTTTGTCATTGACCCATTTACATATGTGTGGACAGTGTTAAGATCTCTGGACCTGTTGAATGTTCTCTGTTCATCCTCCAGACTAATTGATTTATTGATTATTGCGAGAGGCCAAGAAACTTTAATTGTCATAGCTCATTAGCATTGAATGAGAACAAGGAGGAACAAGAGGGAGGAAGAGGGGAAAAAAAAGCAACTCCTAAACTTGGCATCTGTAGGGGGGGGCACAGTGTGTGGGATTAGGAAAAAAACACCTCAGCACATCTGAAGGCGTTTAAAGTCACAGCTGTTTGCAGGGAGGCCCCCTGCTGAGGTAAAGTCCTCCTCCCTTTAACTCCTCACCCTCCTGAAAACTCTCCGGCTCTTAAAGACGGACACGCTTGTGTTTTCTGCTCTTATCTCAGAGGTTGTAGTTGTATCCGTTTGTGTCTCGGACCTTTGGACCACGTTGTTGTAAAGTAAACAGATAAGCGGATTCCTGCGTCTCCCGCTGTTTTAAATGTCAACCATCGCCGCGGCCGTGGAAGGTCGTCGTCATGACCCGGGCGTCTTTCAGCGGGAACAAAAGCTTTCCTCCTCTCTGTTTCCTCGTCCTTCCTGTCAGCCCGAGGAGTCCTGAATGTCACGGTCCACCCCCCCAACCACCACCACCACCACCCCCGGCCCCCTGCAGGCCTGACCCCCCACCCTCCATCCTTACATATGCTAATGCTGCAGGCCCATTCATGCTGTTGGTGGCTTTGTGGCAGGGGGAGGGAGCGAGCGGCCGCCGCATTAAGCAGCAGCTGTATGCATCTCAGTAAAGTGACTCTCGGATGGTTGCCAGACTTTACTCCTCTCTCCTCTATCTTTCTACGTTTTCCCTCCTCGCCGGTTTGTTGGATTGTTGTGGCGTTTGTTTCTTTCTCTCAACAAGTGGCTGATGGGTTTAATGCACTCGAATGGCGTTTTCCACACTGAGCTCATTACCTCGGGGGCTCACGGGGGCTTTGTGTCGTCCGCTTTAAGGATTTATGGCGCTAATGAGAAAGGACGCTCTTAATCAGGTAGGCATGACAACTGTTGATTTCTGACGATGGGTTTCATGTCGAGGCATCGCAGGAAGAAAATCACATGAGACACAAAGTTAACGTGTGAATCATAGGTGGTTTGTGAGCAGGTAAAGGTGGAAAAGTGAGAAAATCAGATTGTAATCACAGACAGTGAAAGATTTCTTTAACCTGAAATGTGTCAGAATATCAGATATAGTTTTCTAAAGAGACAAAATGTTAAAAACTAACTTTACAAAAGAAACAATCTAAGTGGTGAAAAGTGGCAAAACCAGCAGGTAGTGATAAAAATAAGTTCATGGTGGCAAAACATCCCCTTAAAAGTGTAAACCAGAGAAGGACCTATAACTATATTGGGAGAAAACTTGATTTATACTCAGAAAGTAGCAAAATAATGGTCCAAAAGTGTAAAAAACAACAGTGAAAAGTGACTAAAATGGGCAAGAACATTCTAAAAAAATTTGGAAAATTGACAGAAGGTGTGTACAGTTGGGAAACAAAGTGACAAAAACAGTAAAAAGTTATCACAACTTTTTTGCGAATTTATGTTAACTTTGACTGTTTTTGTCACTTTTTTCTCCGTTCTCTTTACCTCCTTACCATTTTCTAAGTTTCCCATTTTTTGTTGCTTCACAAACGAAACAATCTAAATGGTAAAAAGTGGTGAAAACAGCAAGTAGTCATGAAAAAAAGTTTATGGTGGCAAAAATGGCGAAAAAAGCAGCAAGAATTGGCAAGACAATTGGGAGGAAACTTGGTAAATAGTCAGAAAGTAGCAAGAAATGACCCAAAAGTGGCAAAAAATTAGTGAAAAAACTTAGAAAATACTCAGAAAGCAGCAAAAATGATCCAAAAGTTGGGAAAGAAGAGTGAAAAGTGACAAAAACAGCCAAAAAGCAACAAAAACTTGGAAAATAGAAATGGTAAGGAGGCAGCAACACAAGAGAAAAAAGTGACAAAACAGTCAAAGTTATAAAAATAGCCAAAGACAACAAAAATTGGCAAAAAGTTGTGTGAAAACTTAAGAAATAGTCAGAAGGGAGTAAAAAATGGTCTAAACATGGCAAAAAAAGGGATGAAAAGTGATTCACATGGCAAAAAGAGCATAAAAAATTGGCAAATAGTCGTGTGAAAACTTGAAAATTACTCAGAAAGTAGCAAAAATGGCCCAAAAGTGGTGAAAGAAGAGTGTAAAGTGATTAAAACCAACCAAAAAGCAACAAAAAACTGGGAAACCTTGGAAATAGTAAGGAGGCAGCAACAGTGGAGAAAAAAAGTAACAAATAAAGTTGATCATAAAAATAGTCAGAGGTTACAAAAATGTAACTTAAAAAAAACAGCCAGAAAGTAGCAAAAAATTGTCAAAAAGTGGCAATAAAAGAGGTGAAAAGTGATTTAAATGGCATAAACAGCATCAAAAATTTGCTAAAAGTGGTGAAAAAAACTTAACAAATACGGTCGATTATAAAAATAGCCAAAGGCAACAGAAATTGGAAAAAAATGTTGTAGAAAAAGGAGTAAAAAATGATCCAAAAGTGGCAAAAAAAGGATGAAAAGTCATTCACACATTACCAGGCAAATTCAGGTTTCACCTCATGTTTGGAGGCTGTTACAAAAAATGAAAAAGACTAAAGAAACTTATTTGAATCATGCACTTTTGCAAAGTCAAAGAAAATTTCAGGAGTTTCCTGAAAACTTCAATGTTTTACCTGAGCTGCTGATCCTATAACTGGCATGATAAAAGTGAAACTATCCTATGATATCAGGATAAAATCTGGGTACAAAAATCAGCTACTTGTGTTCACAGTTTACCCAAGAAAATTCAGGATCTCAGCTCATATTCGGAGGCTGTCGCAGAAAAACAACTGGAAATGTTTCAAACATTCATTCCTGCAAAGTTCCAGAAAATTTCAGGAGCTTATGACCTGTAAGTTTGAAATATGCCACTTATTTAAAGCCAAAACAGACACATATTCATCATATATGAAAGTATATGAGGGGATGGGTTCTTCGCTTTTGGGAAATAATCAGTTTTACTCTCCAGACTTTTGGTAAATGAGACAAACGTGAAGCACAGAAGGAGAGTTGTTAAAGTTTGCTTTGGAAATGCAAACACAGTCAGGTTTTTCTGCACCAAACTGGGCCATTTGTTGTTCCAGAGTTGAAAACAAACTTTGGATGGAGGACACAGACGCTCTCGGCTCCGTGGTTCATCCTCGCTCTGCCTCTCAGGATAAATGGCGAGCGTGTGCATTAGAGCGCCTCGACACGGTGAAACCTCTCAGCGATAACACGACGACACGGACTCTGACTGACCTCACGGAGCGGCGCTGAAATAGATGTGCTCAGAGCTTCCATCAAACTCTTTTAACACAGAGAGAGAAAGAAAAAGAAAAAGAGAGAGAGGTGTCGGTGATGCAGAAATAGGTGGTGTTTTTTTTCCTGTCCCATACTTGAGCTTTACTTCATAATTCAGGATCTCACCCTAATGCAAAAAAACAACAGAATCTGTTTTCAATCATGCACACTTCTAGAAAACTCTTGGAGCTTTGACCCTGAAAGTTACAGTGTTTTAGATTCTTCTCCAGAACTTAAACTTCTGATTGTTTTACAAACAGTCTAATTGATTATGTCCTGGTTCTCACCTCATATTCAGAGGCTGTTACAGGACACCAATGGCCCTTTTCCACTGACTCGTCTCAGCCCTACTCTACTCTCCTCGACTCGGTTTGTGTTGTGTTTCCATTAGCGCGGTACTACGCGGCAGACGCCAGTTTTTAGTACCTACTCTACCCTGGTTCTAAGAGAGTAAAGCCGATACTAAAAGGTGACGTGGACGGACTGCCGCAGTGAGTAACCAGTCTCTTACAGCAGAGACGTCGAAGACTGAGACTTGTTTAGTGAATGTTCTCCGTTTCCTTTAAGTCAGCGACGGGTTTTTAAAGACATTTAAACCTGACGGCACAGAACCAGACTGAATGAAGACAAAATACAGCCCTAAAATGCTCCTTCATGATTCCTAAAGAAGTTAAAAGTCCTTTTTAAAGCAAAAAGAAGTTAACAGCAAAGATAGTTGGCTTATTTCTCAGAAAATTTAATTTAGTTTCAACCAGCCACGTCCTCGCTAGACAGACGGTGCTCTCTCTTTAAGCACCAATCAGTCCATTAATCCACAGGGAACCAAAAAGGAAAACCAGTTCAAAGAAGAATGATTGATCAACAACAAATCTCTGCTATACCAGGCCCAAAAATCAAAAATTAAAGTGATCTCACTGGATCGAGGTAAGAGTTGATGTCAGGAAGCAGCTCCTTCGTTTTCCTCCGCGTGCAGCAGCACCAGGCTGTTGTTTACCTCCGTTGTCATGACGACCCACATTGAGCCGCTGTATTATTTTAATGAAATCTTTTTAAAGCTTTTTTTTTAAGGAAATTTCTGGTGCCACCGTGTATACAATCATGTTTTACTACAAACACACCGCAATATCTACTTGTACGTGCGTGAAGACGCGTCGTGAAATCGCGTCGACACAATATTCTAGGTGCGGGTGGCACTCAGACATCAGCCCGATCTCCTTTTCTTAACCAAACCCAGTAGAGACGAGGAGAGTAGAGCTGGAACTGTGTAGTGGAAAAGCGTCAATAGAAACTTCTCCAGAACTTTAACTGCTGATTGTTTCACAAGCAGTCGAGTCGATCATGACCTGGATCTTATCTCATAATCAGAGGCTGTTACAGGAATCTAATTCATACCTATCTTTAAATATGCACTTTTATGTAATTCTAGAAAATTCAAGGAGCTTCGAACTTGAAATTTACTATTTTTCAGCATCTTTTGCAAGACAAAAACAGATAATCCTGTATTGATAAAACCCAAAAAACAGCCATTTTAACTCTCTTTAATCCATTATAACACGGAATAATTTATAGTTTTTTCGCTGTTTTACCCTCAAAAGGGCAGAGAACTTGGGAGACAACTTTAGAAATACTCGGAAAGTGGCACAAAATGGTCCAAAAATGGTGGAAAAAGTAACTTGAATGAGCAAATAAACGACAAAAAATGGCAGGAAAATTCTGAGATAACTTGGAAAATAGTCAGAAGGAAGCAAAAATAGAGGGGAAGGTGAAAAAAAAAAATACAGTGAAAAGCTGTAAAAATAGCCAAAGGCAACAAAAAATGGGAAGAAATTGGAATAAAACTTTAAAAAATGTCAGAAAGTGACAAAGAATAATCCAAAAGTAGTGGGAAAAAATATAAAAAGTGACTAAAATAGGCAAAAATAAACAGTCAAGTGTAGCAAAAAGAAATGGTGATATAAGTAATGTCTATGTTCATTTTCCAACAATGTGTTTCTTTAAAAACTCTATTGCAATATAGAGAAAAAAGATAAAAGTGAAACTACAACCCAAGTAAGAAACATCTAGAAGAAGTCTGAAGGTTATTTGAGTTCATGTTGATCTCAGGTAAATTCAGAATCTCACCTTTTGTTCTGAGTCTGTTAGAGAAACACAACAGAAGCTGCTTTGAGTTTATATTTAGAAAAAATTCAGAGGCTTTAATCCTGAAATTTACTGTGTTTTTTAATCCTATCCAAAACTTTACCTGCTGTTTTTTTAAAGGGAACCCATCAATGTTTTTTTTATTTTTTATTTTTTTTTACCAAAGCAGGGAGCGTTGTTGTGGTCGGGGCCGAGTTGAGGGGACAGATGGTGGCGTTTGGAGGACGGCCACGGCTCAGCGCTCGCCGTGTTGGTGGGTTTTTACGGCGCAGCCAAGAACAAACACGTCCTCCTTCTGTTTAGGGACATTCAGGAGCTTCACCTCTAAAAGTACGCTCCCGTGTTTCTGATGTGATGTTACGTAACTCTGCTCCTCGTGCATTAGCCGTATTAAAAAAGTGCTCGTTAAAGTTGTATCCCTCTGTTATCTATAGCCGGGTTAACCCCTTACACCCCACCAACTCTGGCTTATTTACCATGCTGTGTTTCAGAGCTTATACCGGCAGCAACACAAGGTCAAAAACCATCAGTTTCTCTTCATTTGAAAGATTTAAGTCTCTAGTTTTAGTAAATGTCATGTTTTTATATGTGGATAAAGTCCACATCAGGATAAATGCAGCTGAGACACTCTTCGTTTTTTATAACCAATTTTTGATAATCATTAACTTGAAGATGCTTCATGTCAGACGTAAAACATCCACCACATCACTTCTACACCTTCTCATCTACATCTGGGTGAAATTTGAGCTTTTTAGGTAAAACTTTGTAGGAGTTAGAGAGTTTTTAGTCTCAGGTAGAGTTGTTCTCACCGTCCACGCTCTCGTCCGAAAACTCCGTACAAACAAAACCAGCTTCGTCAGCGCTCAGTGTCCTCTTTGTGGAAAGGTTCAACAAAAATTAAGCAAATGTAGTTCACAGTCACAGACTTAAACTTTAAAATTCTGGCCTTTATTCAAAATCCTTTCAAAAATTCTAAATTAAATCTCAAAAATTTGGTTTATCATTTTCCGCAAACTCAAAATCAGACTCTTTTTTTTGCTGGAATACGGATGTTTTTCGAGTATTCGTAACTTTTTTTTCCAAGGTTCTAACTTCATTCTCTTGCTTTGTTTCCCTCGAGATCACGACATTAATCGATGACCTCAGACTTTTTCTTGAATCCTGACTTCGATATAGATTCTAATTATTAATTTTGAATTTGTCAGTGTCCTCTCTTTAGTCGACTTTGCTCTTTTTGTGGAAAGGTTCAACAAAAATTATGAAATTATCGTTCACAGTCACAGATTGTTCCGCGTTAATGAGACTTAAACTTTACAATTCTGGTTTTCCTTTAAGATTCTTATTTCTTCTCTTTCCAGAATTCCGTGTAAAATCTCAAAAATTTGGCTTATTATTTTCTGCAAAGTAAAAGTCGGACTCAGACTTTTTTTTTCCAGAATTTCCAACTTTTTTCCGGGGTTCTAACTTCATATTTTGGCTTTGTTTTCCTAGAAGTCGTGACATTAATCAGACTTTTTCTGGAACCCTGACTTAAATATGAATTTTAATTATCAGTTTTGAATTTGTCAGTGTCCTCTTTTTAGTCAACTTTGCTCTATTTGTGGAAAACTTCAACAAAAATCATGAAATTGTAGTTTTCAGTGACAGATTGTTCCTTTACTTAATGTGAATGAAGACGCTAGGTAATAAATAGGCCTCGCCAATGATCTAAATCTAAATCTATATCTCCTACATATATAAACAGAGATATTATTATGTTGAAATTTCCTTTTGGGGATTAATAAAGTATTTTTCATTTCATTACACAAAACCAGCGTCTGCTCTTGGTCAGTCAAGCAGGGAGCTCTTGTTGTCTATCACAAGCTGTCCTGGGATGAAAACTCAACAGAAAACGATGGGGTCACTTTTGTTTTGTAGCCAGAAGTCTTTAGAAATAAAATATGCCAAGTTTAATCAGATTGACATTGAGGAGGAAATGCTCTTAGACTGTGAAGCTGCTGTTATTGATGAGAACGGACACGACAGACAGACAAACAACGGACTTTACAGGAGAAATTTCACCACTTGGAATAATTTGATGAAACAACACTTTTGATATGTTTGAATTCTGGATTCCTCTGGTGGAAAGGAGAGTGAATATTCAGGGTACGGGCGTTTGTTTCTGTTTATGCTTCGATGACGTCAGAGAAATGGTAAACAGCTCACAGACGCTCGTGTGGAGTGTAAGACGTTAACACTTAAATCTTTCAGCTGGTACATCGTGTCTCTCGTCCCATCGCGCCTGTTCTTTATCCTCGTGTGTAAATCTGGAAAATCTGTCGTCCTGTCTATTTAAATTCTCACATCACCCTGAAACAACTAAAGGACAATGGCGGTGTGCTGCCTGGCAGGCGCTGGGCAGACGGCCAGCTGGCAGGGCAGCAGGGAGGGAGACTCCCATTTTCTGTCCTCTGCACCGTCCTGCTGCTTCAGAGCTGCAACAACAGGAGCTTTCTCTCTCTTTAACTCTTTAACTCTCTTACTCTCTAACTCTGAGTGTTTGGAGCTTCCTTCAAAGCTGTGACGGAGGTTTAGCTCTCGCTGATGGATCACCCTGAGTGATTGTGTTAATGTTGGCAGGTAGAGCTCCTCATTCCTGAGCTGCTGTTTTCTTAGAAACACAACCCGTGAGGTCCCTGCTCTTCAAAAGAATCTATTATAAACAAACTATAAACTACATTTGCTGTTATGACTCTGTTCTGGAAGCTGCCTGCTCATTGGTCGGCTCCTAGGTGATACAAAAAGAGCCCAATGTGGGTAGAACACACCTCTGTTTTCTTTTATGTACATCCATGTAAAGCTTAAGGCAGGTAGACACACTTTCTCTCTCTTTCTTGTATATGGGTCAATGAGGTGACGTCCCCTTTTTTGTGTCTGAGTGTAATATTTCCTTCCATCATGAATTGAGTATTTCATCACATGTATTTCTTTATTCTATGAAACCTGTGTTATTTGAACACATCTTTAAACTATTAAAATATAACATGTTTTTTTGTGTTTTGGTTCCTCAAACCCCCAAAATGTCAGGTGGTGCAACCGTCCTGACAAGTATCCACAGTAATTAAACTCTAAAAATTGAATGTCACTTATTGTAAATGGAAATTAAAAATACAGTGGCATTATTTTANTGAAAATGTATGAGTCACTACAGACACTTGAGAGATACTTGCCAATAATTTCACACAGAAAAAATAACAGGAACATATAAATATATTTTCATATATTTGGTTGCACCACCTGACATTTTTGGGTGCTCAAATTAAAAATACTAAAAAATAATGAACCTAAAAACTTTGAAATGTTGGTCAACGACTGAAATCTGTTAGAAAACATAATTCTTCTCTCAGAAATATGTTTTTATCCATTTTCAAAGAACTTTTTAAAAATAAGTTTTTAGACCCTCTTTTTGTCATTGACCCTTATACATGAAACAACTGAAGCAGGGAGGGCACGCTTATACTTTTTATGTATGTACATGGAAAACAAAAGCAGGTAGAACGAATGAAAAGCCTTTAGCAGGTCGAGCAGCAGCAAAGAGGTGAAAAGCTTCTTAGTTCCATAATTCTAACAATAATTATATTCATTTATTATGAATCGTATTCACGTAAACACGATCCAGTTTAGGGCACTAACTGTATTTTTTTTTTGACAATTTAGTGTTTTTGTAACCTCTTAGCTCCGCCCTCTTGCCCAAATATGGTCACTGCAGGAAACTATAAGTCGGAGCTGAACTGCAGCAGAGTTCTTAAAGAGACAGTGTTTAAATCAGTGTTTACATTCAGCAGCTGCTGTGATTCTCTGGAAGTTTCTCTGGAAGTTTCTCTGTTGTTTCCACAGAATTGTACACACACGTTTAATCAGATTTACTCGGCTCTTTGTCCTGAACACACTCAGAGTTTCTGACCTCGCTCCTTTGGCTCGTTCCCGCTCTTTGTCTCAAACATATGTTTGATATTATGAGATTTAAACGTTCGCAGGAAATGAGAAGAATTCACCGTTTACTGTTTCTGTCGGGGAAACACTCGCTGCTCCCTCACGCTAACGCCCCGCTGACCTCGGTGTTTTCACGCATTCCTGCTACTGTGAGAAAACGCTCCTGACGGTTCCAGCTGCCACAGTGATACGGCAACTGCCAAAAAAAAGGCAACTGCCAAAAAAAAAGGCAACTGCCAAAAAAAATGGCAACAGTCAAAAAAAAGGCAAGGGTGAAGCTAACAGGGTGAGGCTAACAGGGCAGAGCTAACAGGGTGAAGCTAACAAGGCAGAGCTAACAGGGTGAAGCTAACAAGGCAGAGCTAACAGGGTGAAGCTAAAAGGGTGAAGCTAAAAGGGAGAAGGTAATAGATGAAGCTCAAAAGGTGGCGCTAACAAAGTGAAGTAAACCGGAAAGGCTAAAAGGTTGTAGCTAACAGGGAAACTCGACCAGGGTTTAGCTAACAGGATGTAGCTAACAGATTAGCACTAACATGGTTGAGCTAACAGGCTGAAGCTAAAAGGTTGAAGCTAAAAGGGTTAAGCTTACAGGGTGAAGCAAACTGGAAAGGGCTAAAAGGGTGTAGCTAACAGGCTGAAGCTAAAAAGGTAAAGCCAACAGGGCTGAAGTGGTGAAACTTAAAGGGTAGAGTTAACAGAGTGAGGCTAACAGGGTGAAGCTAACAGGGTGAAGCTTAAAGGGTGAAGGTAATAGATGAAGCTCAAAAGGTGACGCTAACAAAGTGAAGTAAACTGGAAAGGCTTAAAGGGTGTAGCTAACAGGGAAGAATGACCAGGGTTTAGCTAACAGGATGTAGCTAACAGATTAGCACCAACATGGTTGAGCCAACAAGGTGAAGCAAACTGGAAAGGGCTAAAAGGGTGAAGCTACCAGGCTGAAGCTAAAAAGGTAAAGCTAACAGGGCAAAGCTAACAGAGTGAAGCCAACAGGGCTGAAGTGGTGAAACTTAAAGGGTAGAGTTAAAAGAGTGAAGCTAATAGAGCTAAAATGGTGTCGCTTAAGGCGTGACGCTAAATTAGTAAAGCTAAAAAGGGTAGGGCTAAAAGAGGGAAGCAAACAGAGAAAATAAGGGAGGCTAACATAGTAGAGCTAACAAGGCAGAGCTAACAGGGCAAAGCTACATTAATCTTTGTTTACTTAAACAGCAGACGCTCAGTCGTCCGTCGCTGACTGATGAGCTGTGATGTAGCGACTGTTTTGGCGCCGTGACCTCTAGTTAGCCGCGTAACCACACGGGCAGATCTGAGCGGCGGCGTTATCTCAGCGCCTCCTTCCCTCCAGCTGCTCTTCCTCTCCTCTCTGATGATGTGGGAGTCAGGAGGAATTTTCAGGGAGGATTTGACCTTTAATGGAGTTTCCTCAGAACACATTTGTAGTTTCACAGCGAAGAGAAGAACGTGGTTGTTCAAGGTTTAATGAAATATCTCTCAGAGTTTATCAAAAATGAAAGTTCACTGTAAACGTAAACACAGAAGGAGACTCATCGTTTTCTGGGAATTGTATTTTTTTTTTAAAACCTAAACATGGAAGTCACCGTGTTGGGAAACACAAACTTTAGGGTGAATCAAAGGAAACTGTGGGTTTGATATTTAGACAAATCAATTAAAATCAGTGACATTTTAATACCAAAATAAATAAATTAATAGAGAGTTCCGGAACGTTCAGACGTCAAAGCAGAGGCTGAAAATTCCGGAACTTTTGGCCCTTTTGATGTTTCGTACTTGGGTTGTAGTTTCACTTTTATCTTTTTTCTCTATATTGCAATAGAGATTTTAAAGAAACACATTGTTGGAAAATGAACATAGACATTACTTATGTCACCGTTTCTTTTTGCTGCACTTGACTGTTTTTTTTTTGCCTATTTTAGTCACTTTTTATATTTTTCCCACTACTTTTGGATTATTCTTTGTCACTTTCTGACATTTTTTTGAAGTTTTATTCCAATTTCTTCCCATTTTTTGTTGCCTTTGGCTATTTTTACAACTTTTCACTGACTATTTTCCAAGTTTTTGCCTATTTAAATTACTTCTCCACCATTTTTGGACCATTTTCTGCTACTTTCTAAAGTTATCTCCCAAGTTCTTGTCACTTTTTGTTGCTTCTTGACCATTTTTGCCACCTTACACTATATTTTCACTGCCACTTTTCACGACTTGATTGTTTGCAAAGGTAGTTTTCAACAGTTGATGTGTTATTCTGACACATGGTAAAGAAATATTGCACTGTCTGTGATTAGAATATTGCAACAGGTTTCATTTAATCTAATTTGCGATTAATTGCTCCTTGAATTTTCAAGAATTAAAAACAGCCTCTGGATATGAGGTGAGAACCAGGTCATAATCAACAAAAAAGTCAATAAACTTCCAGAGTTTAAGAAATCAATTTGATGTTATGCGAAAAAAAGTCAAAACTTTCTCATTTAAGGTCAAAATTTTTAAACAACAAAAGTCTAAGATAAAAAGTCTACGTTTTGAAATAAAGGTAATGTTTGAGATAAAAAGTTGAAATTTTGATGTAAAAAGTCAAAACTCTAAGATTTAAGTCAAAATTATATGAAATAAATACAAAATTGAAGGATAAAAGGCAAAAAAAAAAATTTTTTTTTTAGGAGATTTTTAGATAAACAGTCGAATTTTGACTTTTCTCAAATCCCTAAAACCTATTCCTGTTATTTCTAAATTGTATTTTTAGTTTTAAAAACTGAAGAACAAAAAGAGCTATCTTTGACTCTTCACTTTAAAAAATGATGTAGTGCAAAATATCCTTAATTGGGTCAAGTTAAATAAAATAAAATACAAAACAATTTTAAAAAATTCAACAATCTCAAGAAAAAAAGTATTTTTCCAACAGTCTCACACTCAAAGACAGGTGTGTGTGAAACAGCTGATATAACAGATCCTGGTTCAGTCAGGAGCAAAAATAAAAAATCGCAGCTTTATCGATCACATGATCACGATTTCGATCAGAAAACGATAAATCGTTCAGCCCTAGATTAGAATATTGCAACAGGACAGATTGTGATTTAATCCTAAAATCAGAGGTGGAAAAAGTACATACTTTCTGTACTTAAGTAGAAGTAAAAGTACTTGTGTAAAAAAAAAAGGCTGAGAAAAGTAAAAGTACAAATTAATCTACTTGACCTAAGTAAAAGTGAAAAAAGTAGTAAGGAGTAGAAATTACAGATATTTGTGTTCAAATATCTTATCCATCTTATTGAGATAAGATGATTTCTTGAGCAAAAAAGTCAAAATTATATGATGAAAAAATCAAAAGTGGGAGCTAATCAGTCAATATTTTGAGAAAAGTTAATATTTTGTGACAAAAAGTCAAAATTATGAACTGAAAAGTAAACATTTAGTTATGAAATGTCCAAATTTTGATGTAAAAGATGAATTTTTGAGCCAAAAAGTCAAAGTTTTATGATAAAAAGTCAAAATTGGGAGCTTATGAGTAAATACTTTCAGAAAAAAATGTGGAAAATTACAGAAAAAGTCAAAATGTTTTTACAGAATATTCAAGATTATGTGGAAAAATATTGCACCATCTGAGATTAGAATATTGCAACAGGACAGATTGTGATTTAATCCTAGTCAGAAGCTTCAAGTTCAGAGTTCAGTGTGAAAAGTAAAGTACAAGTAAAAGTACAAATTAATCTACTTTACCTAAGTAAAAGTGAAAAAAGTAGTAAGGAGTAGAAAGTTCAGATATTTGTGTTCAAACGTTGGGAGTGAAAGGAAGAAGTTATCAAAAATATGACGACTTAATACCTGAAAAATCTACTTCAGTAAAGGAGCAAAGTATTTGTACTTAAGTATTTTCCACCTCTGGTTAAAATAAAGAAAATTAGAGCTGAAATTGTGAGTTTTTGATTCTACTTCCTCTTTTAAAGTTCAAGAAAAGAGAGTTTTCACGTCTCCTAAAGTCACATCCTGTTTGTTTCTGTCTGATTAAAGTTTTAAAGTCTGTTTCTGGTCTGACCCCCCCTCCCCCCGTCCTGCAGATCTGTGTCGTCTCCTCTCATCCAGAAATATTCCTGAGTTTTATTTACTCTGACGTGCTGTAGTCGGAGTATAAAGAGTCTCTTCTGAAGACTCGCCCGGACTCAAAGGTTAAACTCTTAAAAACACAGCGCTGCTCGTCTGATAAGCTCGTGCACCTGGGTCTCTGACTTGGCATTAGTGGACATTTCCCAGAGTGCATTGTGGGATGATGAGGCAGTATCTGTTTACTCTGCGCCGTCTGACCTCCTTTTTTTTTTTTTATCTCTCCTGATTGTTCCTGTGCTGCGGGGTCAGCTGGGGTCTGTGTGCGCTCACATGTAAACACTAAGTCTCTAATCGCTGCTGCAGAAACTTCCTCGGCCCATCCCTCTTTCTTTCTTTCCCTCTTTCTTTCTTTCTTTCCCTCTTTCTTTCTTTCCCTCTTTCTTTCTTTCTTTCCCTCTTTCTTTCTTTCTTTCTTTATGCAAACACTCAAATGTTCCAGAAACTCCTACTCTTTCAGGGTTTCATCTCTGTGAGCAGTTCATCATCAGAAAACTTTTCATGGAGAAACTTTCCCCTTTGCAATCTTTAACCCTGTAAAGCCCGACTTATGAAAAAATAGTCCTAAAAAATAAATTTTTGTGATAAAAAGTCAAAATTATGAGCTGAAAAGTGGTAATTTGGGGATAAAAGGTGCATTTTTTAAGTTAGATAGTCAACATTTTCTAGGGGGAAAGTCACAATTCAGAGCTAATTAGTCAATATTTTGAGAAAAAAAAAAAACATTGAGATCAGAACATGAATTCTTGAGCCAAAAAAGTCAAGAATTTATGATCAAAAATCAAAAGTAGGAGCTAGTTAGTCAAAATTTTGAGACAAAACGTCAAAATTTTGTTATAAAAAGTCAAAATTATGAGCTGAAATGTAGTAATTTTGGGATAAAAGTGCATTTTTGCGTAAATAGTCAACATTTCTCAGGGGGAAAGTCAAAATTCAGAGATAATTAGTCAATATTTTGAGACAAAAAGTCAAAATTCAGAGAAAAAAATCGAAATATTGAGATCAGAATATGAATTCTTGAGCTAGAAAGGCAAAATTTTGTGATAAAAAAATCAAAATGGGAGCTAACTAGTCAATATTATGAGACAAAAAGTAACAATTTTGAGATAAAAGTCAAAATCATGAGCTAAAAAGTCGTAATTTTGGGATTAAAAGGTGCATTTGTGAATTAAATAGTCAACATTTTCCGGGGGAAAGTCAAAATTCAGAGATAATTAGTCAAAATTTTGAGAAAAAAAAGTCAAAATTTTGAGGAAAAATTAAAATGTTGATTAAAAAAAAGGTTAATTCTTTAGCAAAAAAGTCAAAATTTCATGATGAAAAATCAAAAAATGGGAGCTGATTAGTCAAAATTTTGAGACAAAACGTCAAAATTTTGTGATAAAAAGTAATAATTTTGGGATAAAAGTGCATTTTTGAGTTGAATCGTCAACAATTTCTTGAGAAAGTCAAAATTTCTAGACATAAAAAATCAAAACATTGAGATAAGATGATTTCTTGAGCAAAAAAGTCAAAATTTTATAATGAAAAATCAAAAGTGGGAGCTAATCAGTCAATATTTTGAGAAAAGATAATATTTTGTGACAAAAAGTCAAAATTTTGACCTGAAAAGTAAACATTTAGTTATGAAATGTCCAAATTTTGATATAGAAGATTAATTTTTTGAGCCAAAAAGTCAAAGTTTTATTATAAAAAGTCAAAATTAAAAGCTAATTTGTCAGTTTTTGGAGACAAAAAGTCAAAATTTATGTGTAAAAAGTCAAAATTATGTGCTGAAAAGTAAACATTAAGTTATAAAATGTCCAAATTTTGATATAAAAGATGAATTTTTGAGACCAAAAGTTAAACTTTTATGATGAAGAGTCAAAATTAAAAGCTTATAAGTTAATATTTTGAGACGAACAATTGAAATTTTGAGATGAGATGCATTTTGACCTAAAAAAATTGAAATTTTGTGGAATAAAAAATCAAAATTGGAAGCTAATAAGTCAATTTTTTCAGATAAAATTTAAAAATTACAAGAAAAAGTCAAAATGTTTTACAGAATGTTGAAGATTATGTGGAAAAAATAAACATTTTGAGCTTAAAACTCAATTTTCATTCAAATAAAAAGACAATATATAACAATGAAAAGGTGATTTTGTGTTTTGGTGGAGTGTAAGGGGTTAAATATGGAGGGAAGTGGCGGGAAACGTTGGCGTCCTGTTTTTTTATTGACGCCCTCAGAAACAGAAAACCCAGAATTATCTTTAATTCAGTCGTTGTTTCTGTAAATCTGAGCTGTTTCAGTCTCATTCGTGTGTTAAAGGCGGAGCAGCCTGGACGCGGCGGCGGCGGCGGCGGTGGCGTGCTCTTCGTTTCCTCCGTTAAAGCAGCTGGCGACGTCTCGTTTCGCCGCTGTCCTTCACCGGGTGACCTCGCTTTCACACCCGCCATCAAAACCTCAGCGTCCGCTCGCCGGGTGTTCGCCTGGTGGTCGGGGGCACAATGAAAAAGGGGGCGGAGCCTCGTGATGGGGTCGGGACGAGTGAAGTTAACGCCGCTCGGTAATGGAGGAGGTTTGGTGGTTGGTGGAAGAGCCGCCCCCCTCCCCCCCCGGGGTGAGGCTGAATGTGGGGGGAGATGAAAGAGGGATGAAAGCTTCACACACACACACACACACACACACACACACACACACACACACACACACACACACACTTGTGTTCCCAGGCCCCGTCATGAACCCGAGGAAAACATCGCCTCATTAATTGGCTCGCTGCTTTAATGGCAGAAATTCTTCCTGCGACTTTGGCCGAACTCCCGCTCGCCGTCACCTCCTCGTTTCCCTCGCTCAAGAAAGACAAGAGAGCGGCGAAGCAGAAACTGAGGCGTGGTCTCTCTCTCTCTCTCTACCTGACCGTGGTTTAGTTCCATTCTTCTTGGCAAAAAGCCTCCAGTTCCTGTAAATTCTTGCTCTGTCTTGCATCAACTGCTGGTTTGAGATCTCCCCAGAGTGGCTCAATGATATTGAGGTCAGGAGACTGAGATGGCCACTCCAGAACCTTCACTTTCTTCTGCTGTAGCCAATGGCAGGTCCCAAATTTCAACTTTTCATTGAAAACTTCTCACTTTTTAATTTCAAAACTTCTTCTCTGAAATATTGACTTTTTATCTCATAAATTCATATCAGAATAATATTTTTTCTCCTTTTTTTGTCCTTAATCTAAAATATTGGACTTATTTTCTCTAGGTTGGACTTTCTATTTAGAATTCTGACTTTTTGCAAACTTCTGACTTTGTATCTCAGATTTTGACTTAAATATCCCAAATTTCAATGTTTTGGTTTTTCCTTTATTAATTTCAAAGTTGAATTTTTGTCTCAAAACTTTGGGTATTAATCTCTTTTTTGGGGGGTCAGCGGAGGATGAAATGTTCTGTAGTGGTCTGTAGTGGTCTGTTGTAGTCTCTGTGATGGTCTGTAGTGGTCTTTAATGGTCTGAAGTGGTCTGTAATGGTCTGTAGTGGTCATTAATGGTCTGTAGTGGTCTGTTGTGGTCTGTAGTGGTCTGTAGCGGTCTCTAATGGTCTGTAGTGGTCTGTAGTGGTCTGTAGCGGTCTGAAGTGGTCTGAAGTGGTCTCTGTAATGGTCTGTAGTGCTCTGTAGTGCTCTGTAGTGGTCTCTGTAATGGTCTGTAATGGTCTTTAGTGGTCTGTAGTGCTCTGTAGTGGTCTCTGTAATGGTCTGTAATGGTCTGTAGTGCTCTGTTGTGGTCTGAAGTTGTCTGTAGTGGCCTGTAGTGGTCTGTAATGGTCTTTAATGGTCTGTAATGGTCTGTAGTGGCCTGTGATGGTCTGTTATGGTCTGTAATGGTCTGTAGTGGTCTGTAGTGGTCTGTAGTAGCCTATAGCAGTCTTGAATGGTCTATAGTGGTCTGGAATGGTCTCTGTAGTGGTCTGTAATGGCCTGTAATGGTCTGTAGTGAACTGTAATGGTCTGTAGTGGTCTGTAGTGGTCTCTGTAGTGGTCTGTAGTGGTCTCTGTAGTGGTCTGTAAGGGTCTGTAGTGGTCTCTGTAGTGGCTTGTAGTGTTGTGTTATGGTCTGTCGTGGTCTGTGTAATGGTCTGTTATGGTCTGTAGTGGTCTGTTGTGGTCTGTAACGGTCTGTAGTGGTCTGTAATGGTCTGTAGTGGTCTCTATCATGATCTGTAGCAATCTGTAATGGTCTGTAGCGGTCTGTAGTGGTCTGTAGTGTTCTGGGGGGTAAAGTGGACCACCGTGGTCTCTGCTCGCCACTTCCACCCTGACATTGATTAATGAAGAAGGCGGTTTCACGTCTCCGTGCAGCCTGAGGCGCCGTGGTCATCAGAACGAGTGTGACCTGAAGGAGGAGGCTGTTTTTCTGTGTGTGTGTGTGTGTGTGTGTGTGTGTGTGTGTGTGTGGCAGCAGATGGAGGGTGGGTGGGCCGCTTTACCAACAGCCTTTTATTACCAACGCCATCCCGTCTGTTTAAGGCGGGAGGCGGACAGAGGAGAGCGAGGGCGTGCGAGGCCTAATTACAGTAATGAACTCATTTTCTGCCTCCATGTTGGATCGGCTGTCGTCAGAGAGGCCGCTCTGCCAGCGCCTAAAATACCCCTGACATGGCGTCCTGATTAAAGGCCGACAGATATTAATTCGCTGTCAGAGCAGTGAGCACGCTCAGAGATTAATGCTGCGCTCTGATTGGCTGCTTTCACAGCAGCACGCCATCTCTAAAGTTCCTGACTGGAGCTTTAACTCAGAGCAGGTCAGACATTTGGGTGACGGTCAGAAACAGACGCCACGACCTGAGCGGGAAAAACAAGATTTAGTGGAATAGAGAAAAAACAAAACAACATTCCTGAACATCCCGAAGAAAATCAGACTTTAAATCTGTCAAAAACTTGTGACTTAAAACTTTTTCCTTTCTTTGTTTTTCTGGTTTTTGATGCTGACTTTTTTTCTCACAGTGGAAATCCACTCAGATATTTTAACTCTTTTCTAAACCCTTTCTATGGAAGCCCATTCCTGACTGTTGGAAGAAAAAAAAGAAAACTTGGCTTTATTCAGAATTTGTTTTTGCCCAAATTCAGTCAAAATTTTGAGATAAAAATCAAAATAATGTGATAAAAGTTCAACCAAATTTTTAACTTTAGTTGAAATTTTGAGATAAAAAGTGAAAATTTGGAGGAAAAAAGTTAGAATTTGAGCAGAGTCCAAATTTTTAGATATAGGTTAAACATTTTTTAGAACAGATGACTAAATTTTAAGATAAAGAGTCAAAGTTTTGGGTTAGAAAAATTTTGAAAGAAAAAATAGATTTGAAGAAAAAAGTCACAGTTTCAATGTTAAAGTCAAAAGTTCTGGAATAAAAACTTGAAATCACAAAACAAAAGATCATTTGTTGAGGAAGCAAAACGTTTTTTAAAAGTGAAAATTTGGCGAAAAAAGTTACAATTTGAGATAAACAGCCCAAATTTTTTGAATAACAGGTCAATTTTTTGGTTGCTGTTGTGGCAGACTGTCACTGCTGTTGTGGCAGACTGTCACTGCTGTTGTGGCAGACTGTCGCTGCTGTTGTGGCAGACTGTCGCTGCTGCTGTGGCAGACTGTCACTGCTGACTGTCACTGCTGCTGTGGCAGACTGTCACTACTGCTGTGGCAGACTGACGCTGCTGTTGTGGCAGACTGTCACTGCTGTTGTGGCAGACTGTCACTGCTGTTGTGGCAGACTGACGCTGCTGTTGTGGCAAACTGTGGTTGCTGTTGTGGCAGACTGTCACTGCTGTTGTGGCAGACTGTTGCTGCTGTTGTGGCATGTATCTGACTGGTTTTGTATCTTGCTGGTTCAGTATCTTGCTGGCGGCTGCTACATGCTTGAATATCTGAGCGTTTTCAGCCCCCTGTAGCTGGAGTCTGGTAGCTAATCTTGATGTGTCCCACATTTCCATCCCAGAATAGTTTCCCCTCCTCCGTAGCATTAAATGAGAAATGTAAACAGAGGTCTGGGAACAGGAGCCGTCGTGTTAAAGGCCGAGAGAGAAAGAAAGAGAGAAAGAAAGAAAGAAAGAAAGAGGCCACTTCTCTAAAAAAAAAGATGTTTCTAAGTTTCCTGTTCGTCTCCATCATTAATGTTTTGTTTCAGAAGCTGATTTTGAATTTCTGTTTTCAAAGCTCGTCCTGCTGTGATCTGTCCCTCTTCTCCTCCTTCACCTCTGAGTTTGTTTCCTCTTCCTCGTTCTCTCCATCTGATAAAAGTGAATCTGAAACTGAAACAACTGAAACGTCTGTGAAGCTGCTGACGGCGTTTGGATCAGAATCAGAAACATGAAAACGTTTAAAGAAACATCTGAGTCTTGTTGCTGTAATTTGCTTCACCAACGTCTGTTTGACTTCACCTGGAGAAGCAGGATCTACACAACACAGATCTACAGTTACAGATCTACAGACATAGATCTACAGTTACAGATCTACTCACATAGATCTATGGACACAGATCTACAGTTACAGATCTACACACATAGATCTACAGTTACAAATCTACACACATAGATCTACAGTTACAGATCTACACACACAGATCTACACAGACAGATCTACACACATAGATCTACAGTTACAGATTTACTCACATAGATCTACAGTTACAGATTTACTCACATAGATCTACAGTTACAGATCTACACACACAGATCTACACACATAGATCTACAGTTACAGATCTACACACATAGATCTACAGTAACAGATTTACTCACATAGATCTACAGTTACAGATCTACACACACAGATCTACACACATAGATCTACAGTAACAGATTTACTCACATAGATCTACAGTTACAGATTTACTCACATAGATCTACAGTTACAGATCTACACACACAGATCTACACACATAGATCTACAGTTACAGATCTACACACACAGATCTACAGTTACAAATCTACTCACACAGATCTACAGTTACAAATCTACACACACAGATCTACAGACATAGATCTACAGATACAAATCTACACACACAGATCTACAGACGTAGATACAGTTACAAATCTAGGCACACAGATCTATGGACACAGATCTACACATCCTGAACTACAGACACAGATTCAAAACATAGATTTGCATACACTGATCCAATGACACAAATCTACATGAACAGATCTACAGAAACAGATTTACAGACACAGATATAGAGTTATAGATCTAGAAACACAGATCTACAGTTACAGATTTAGTTGTAGAGCTACAGACAGATATACAGTACAGATCTAGAAACATCAATCTTCAGTTAAAGATCTACAAGTAACACAGCTACAGATACAGATCTATAATCTTAGACATACAGACACAAGTCTATGGAAACAGAACTATACATATAGAATCTGTATCTGTGCTGTTACAGATCTATGATTGAGAATGTTGACCTGCTCGTGTCTGTTATCTCAGAATTTCAGAATCAGGATTTCGATTGTTTCTGTCTGTTGTTTGGATCGTAAACGTCTTTTGTGTCGTCGCCCTGTTGGCGTGTTTTTAAAACTTCTATTTTGTTTTTGTCTCTGTTACAGATCTGACTCGTTCAGCTCTGGAGGAAACGCCGCCTGGAGTTCCTCTGACGCTCGCCCTGATCTCCAAATGCTGCTCGTGGATTGGCGAGCCAGCCGCCTCGTGTGAGTTATGACGACGGCTGCTTCCCTGACTCCTCCTCCTCCGCTCAGCGCCGAGAAACGTCACATGATGTAACGAAGGCGGAGCTAAGAGTCAGAGACGCCGCCGCCAGGATATGAGCGTTTTCAGCCCGGTGACGGAGAACAAAGGAAACCTCGTGGGAATCGTGGGAGTCATGCAGTCGGAGGAGCTGTTCAGCAGGAAGCTCAAAGCTCTGAACGGCAGCATGGGGCCGCCGCCGCCGCCGCCCGCCAACCTCCAGGGGAAACCCGACGGGAAAAGCAACGGGACTCCAGCCATGCCCAAGATGGGCGTCAGAGCGAGGGTGACGGAGTGGCCGCCGAGGAAAGACGGGTGGGACGGGCGGCCGAACTACCAGAGCGTGATTCCCGTGTTCCAGAACGGACAGGAGCACGCCGTGGAGATCCTGGAGCAGGAGCCCGTGTGCGTGGAGGTCGAGTACTCGGACAAATTCTCGCTGAGCGACCTCCTCAGCCACTCGCCGCTCAAGGGTCTCCACCCCATACGACAGCGCAGCAACAGCGACGTCACCATCAGCGACATCGACTCCGAGGACATCATGGACCAGAACGCCGTGAACCCGAACACGGGGGCGTCGCTGCACCGGGAGTACGGCAGCACGTCGTCCATCGACCGCCAAGGCCTGGGCGGCGACGGCTTCTTCACGATGCTGAGAGGATACAGAGTCGACACGCTGGACCACCGCAGCATCCCGCCGCTCGGTTTCCCCGAGCTGCTGCGCTGCGACGCCGCGCTCTCGCCGAGTCTACAAACGGCGGCGCAGATCGCCAGAGGGGAGATCATCCACATTCCAGGATACGACTACATCGACAGCTCGCTGCTCTACAGCCGCGAGCGCGAGAAGTCCTTCATGAGGCGCCTGAAGTCCGAGTCCTCGGAGACGTCGTTGTTCCGGAAGCTTCGGACCATAAAGAGCGAGAGCGACGCCCTGCGGCTTTCCTTAGAGGACGACCGCCGCCCGCTCAGCTTCCAGAAATGTTTTGCACACTACGACGTCCAGAGCGTGCTCTTCAACAT
Source organism: Thalassoma bifasciatum (assembly GCA_008086565.1). NCBI lineage: Eukaryota > Metazoa > Chordata > Actinopteri > Labriformes > Labridae > Thalassoma > Thalassoma bifasciatum. The sequence continues at coordinate 33,418 of RPOG01003605.1, read as the reverse complement.
CAGCGAGGCGGTCGCCAGCAGAGCCAACCTCAGCCAGAGGAAGAACACCACCACCGGAGCGTCCGCCGCCTCCGCCGGACCCGGTGGCGTCCCCGGAGCCATACCTGGACTTGGACTTCAACTCGGAGCGGCGCCGGACGCTGGCGCATCAGGATGTAGCAGCGCGACGACGCCGTTGTTCGAGTCGCCGCTGGGCAGCAGGGAGGACCTGAACCCCAAAGAGAACCTGGACGCCGACGAAGGCGACGGGAAGAGCAACAGTTTGGTGCTGGGGTGTCCGCACTTTCGGAACGAGATCGGCGGCGAAGGCGAGAGGAGGATCTCGTTATCCAGAGCGAACAGCTCGAACTACAGCGGGCTCTCGGAGAGCTGCTCCTTCGAGTCCTCGCTGAGCTCGCACTGCACCAACGCCGGCGTCTCCGTGCTGGAGGTGCCGCGGGAAAACCAGCCCATCCACCGGGAGAAGGTCAAACGCTACATCATCGAGCACATCGACCTGGGAGCGTACTACTACCACAAATACTTCTACGGACGAGGTAAGAAAACGCTTCTACGCTTTTTATCCAAAAGGTTTTTCTTTACTGCAGAGTCACTTCCTGTAACGATAAAACCTTGAGGGACTCATTCTGGGTTGATGATGTAGATTGGTTGCTTGGTGCCGAGCATCTGGATTTGGCCGTTTCCTCACTACTAGTCGCCGTAAGTCACGAGGTTTGAGGAGGGAAAAAAACATAATAATGCCACATGTGGCTGCTTTTGGGTGCACTTTTCAGTCCAAAGGAAACAAGGAGACTGATGTTAGTCTGCACAGCTTCCCAAAAGACAAGAAAAGAAGGAAGTTGTGGGAAATGNCCGCGGCTATGTTCTGGCCACTTCTCCCCAGAAGCATTTGCTGCATTTAGCCGGCCCATGCTGATGAAAGAGCTGACAGGTGTGGGTCATTATAAACGGAGACTAAAGCCAAATGCTGTGCCGACTATTTTCCAACACAAACCCACAAAACTTCCTCTGGAAACCACTGAAGTCCGCTCCAGGACTTATATGATCCTGTATGAGATCCAGCCCGGTGCAACCATATGACCTCACTACCCAGACGTTATTGCGGCGTAAACAACAATGGCGGCCTACAGGTGAAAATATTTTTTCAAATTTTGTACAAACTAAGATATTTAGAGAGATTTTATTATGGTTCTTATGTAGCTGGTAAAAACACTGATCATTTAGGAAAATGACGTTCTGGTAGCCAGGGTAACTTTTAAAAGACCCTCCTCCTGTTTGTTTACATTCAAATTAAAGAGCCTTATGATGTCATAGGGGGGAGATGAAGGCCCCTGTAAGATGAAGGCCCCTGTAAGATGAAGGCCCCTGTAAGATGAAGGCCCCTTTAAGATGAAGGCCCCTGTAAGATGAAGGCCCCTGTAAGATGAAGGCCCCTGTAAGATGAAGGCCCCTGTAAGATGAAGGCCCCTTTAAGATGAAGGCCCCTGTTAGGTGAAGGCCCCTGTAATATGAAGGCCCCTTAAGGATGAAGGTAAAAACACTGATCATTTAGGAAAATGACGTTCTGGTAGCCAGGGTTCCTTTTAAAAATCAATCAGAAATGGTTCAGTCCACCGACGTCATTATCTGTTATACTTAACAATTCCTTTATTGATTCTTTACCTTACGGCAGAGCTGACGGGCGTTACATTGACTATTCTGTCCCAGGACAGAAGAGCGGAAGAAAAATGAACAAAGTGACGGAGCTAAAACGCAAACTGAAGGCTAAAAGTTAAAACAAAATAAAAGTTAAAACACAAAGCAAAGGCTGAAATGCTGAATAAACAGACTAAAAGTTCAAACAATCTAAACACTTAAACGTAGACTCAAAGTTAAAACGCGAAGCAAAAGCTATGTCACAGATTTAAAGTTAAAACACAGATTTGAGACTAAAACACGGACTAAAGGCTTCAACACGGACTTAAAGCTGAAAAACAGACTCAAAGTTTTTAACAGACTTAAGACTGAAACACAGATTAAAGGTTAAAATAAGAACTAAAGGGGCGCAGATAGCCTAGTGGATGTGGCCGCGCACCATGAGGTTTGCCCTCGAGCGGGTGGCCCGGGTTCGATTCCCGCCTGTGGCCTGTTTCCCGCATGTCATTCCCCACTCTCTCCCCCTTTCCTACTCTATCCACTGTCCTCGTCTATCCAATTAGAGGCAGAAAAGCCCAAAAAATATCTAAAAAAAAAAAAAAAAGAACTAAAAGGTTAAACACAGACCTAAAGTGAAAACAGACTAAAAAGTAAAACACAAACTTGATACTAAAAACACGGACTAAAAGCTTGAACAGGGACTTAAAGTTAAAACACAAACAAAAAGCTAAAATGGATTAAAAGTTAAAACACAGACTTAGAGTTAAGACACAAACTAAAGGCTATAAACAGACTTAAGGCTTAAACATGGACTCAAAACTTAAACAGACAAAAAGTTAAAACAGGAGCTAAAGGCTAAAACATGAGCTGTAGGCTAAAACAGGAGCTAAATGCTAAAACAGGAGCTGAAGGCTAAACTAGGAGCTAAAGGCTAAAACAGGAGCTAAAGGCTAAAACAGGAGCTAAAGGCTAAAACAGGAGCTGAAGGCTAAACTAGGAGCTAAAGGCTAAAACAGGAGCTAAAGGCTAAAACAGGAGCTATTGGTGAGGTTGGAGTTGGTAGATGAGACCTGGTAGGACACAACCAGGATTCACTAACTCCATAATAAAACTGCTCAGTTCTGCAGAGAGTGACTCCAGGTCCAGGACTTTCCTTTTCCCTGAGCCTCAGAAATCCTCGGTTCTTTTTTATTTTTCCAGGACAGAACAAAAGCCGGCCTGTGTTGGTGTGAGGGTGTGTGTTTCACTTCCTCTCTTCCTCTGCAGCTGTTCGACCCCTCCCTCAAAGTTTAAGGTCAGGGGAAGAATGCTGAGGTCCAGATCCAGGACTTTCAGACACCTTTACGCTGGAGCTGGAGTTACACGCTGACCCTGAGTCTGAGAGTTTCAGCGTCTGAGCGTCTCTCAGCAGATTAAGTTTCTGCAGACGCTCAGAAAAACAGCTGCTTCACCTTTGACCCTCAGGATCCAGAAACTTCTTTCTGTATCAAAGTTCAGTAGGAAAAACAAAGACGTGACCTCAGCAGGAAAAAACAGAGACTCAGAGAGTTTATGAAACATGGTTTAAAACTTTTAAAAGTTTCATATCAGAGAAAAAGCTGCAGGATTTGAGTCAAAGAGGAGTCGAGGTTGTTGCATTAGCTGCAGGTAAATGCAACAAAGTCATGAACTTGTTTATTTTCATGAATCACATCAGGAGAAATTTTAGTCTGAAGTTTGAGACGTTACACAACTTTAAATATTTGTAAACTTTCTTTAAAGACGGACACATTTGACCTGAAAACTCAACAGACAGAAGGAAGGAAGGAAGGAAGAAAGGAAGGAAGGAAGGAAAGGAAAAGGAGGAAAGTATAAAAGGAGAGAAGGGAAGGAAGGAAGAGTGGCAGGAAAGGAATGTAAAGAAGAACAGAAACAAGGAATAGAAGAAAGGAAAAACAAACAAGGTCAGATAGAAGGAAGGAAGGAAAGGAATTGATGAACGTAAGAAAAGGAAAGAAGGAATGAAATGATGGGATGACGGAAAGGAGGAAAAGGAAGGAAGTAAGGAAATGAGGGATGAAAAGAAGGACATAAGAAGAGGAAAGATGAAAAGGGAAAAAGGAAGGAAAGAAAAGGAAAGGAGGAATGAATGAAAGGAATGAAGGAAAGGAATGAAGGAAAGGAATGAAGGAAAGGACAAAAAGGAAGGAAGGAATAATGCGAAAGATAAGCAAAGGAAAGAAGAAAATGTAAGAAAGGAAGGAGGAAAGAGAAAAAGGTAGCAAGAAAGAAAGGAAGACAAGGAAAGAAGGAAATAAAGACAGAAATGAAGAGAGAAAGAAGGGAGGAAGAGAAGAAAGGAAGGAAGAAGAAGAGGATGACAAGGAAAGAAAGAGGAAGAAAGGACGGAAGAGAGGATGAACGAAAGAAAAAGGAAAGAAGGAAGAAAAGGGGAAGAAGGAATTAAAGGAAAGTAGGAGGGAAAGGAAAAGTAAGGGAAAAAGGAAGGAAGTAAAGAAGGGAAATGAGGAAGAAAGAAGGAGGGATGAGGCAAAAAACTTAGGAAGAAAGGAAGGAAGAGTGGCAGGAAAGGAATGTAAAGAAGAACAGAAACAAGGAATAGAAGGAAGGAAAGACAAACAAGGTTAGATAAAAGAAAGGGAGGAAGGAAGAGGAAGGAAAACAGGAATTTAGCAAAGGAAGGGAGGAAGGAATGGATGGACTTAAGAAACTGAAAGAAGGAATGAAATGATGGAATGACAGAAAGGAGGAAAAGGAAGGAAGTAAGGAAGTAAGGAAACAAGGGGTAAAAAGAAGGACTTAAGAAGAGGAAAGAAGTAAAGGAAAGAAAAGGAAAGGAGGAATGAACGAAAGGACAAAAAGGTAGGATGGGAAAGATAAGCAGAGGAAAGAAGAAAATGAAAGAAAGTAAGGAAGAAAGAGAAGAAACGCAGGAAGAAAGAAAGGAAGACAAGGAAAGAAAGAGAAGGAAGGAAGGAAAGACAAACAAGATTAGATAGAAGGAAGGAAAGAGAAGGAAGGAAATAGAGGAAGAAGGAATGAAGGAATCTAGGAAAGGAGGTAGGAAGGAATGGGTGAATGTAAGAAAAAGAAAGAAGGAATGAAATGATGGAATGACAGAAAAGAGGGAAAGGTAGGAAGCAAGGAAATGAGTTATGCAACAAGGACGTAAAAAGAGGAAATGAGAAAAGAAAAAACAAGAAAAGGAAAGGAGTAATGAATGAAAGGAATGAAGGAAAGGAAAAAAAGGAAGGAAGGAATGATGCGAAAGATAAGCAAAGGAAAGAAGGAATTGAAAGAAAGTAAGGAGGAAAGAGAAGAAACGTAGGAAGAAAGAAAGGAAGACAAGGAAAGAAAGAGAAGAAAGCACAAAAGAGAGGATGGATGAAAGAAAAAGGAAAGACGGAAGAAAAGGGGAAGAAGGAATTAAAGGAAAGTAGGGGGGAAAGGAAAAGGAAGGAAGTAAAGAAGGGAAATAAGAAGGAAGGAGGGATGAGGCAAAAAAACTTAGGAAGAAAGGAAAGAAGAGTGGCAGGAAAGGAATGTAAAGAAGAACAGAAACAAAGGATAGAAGGAAGGAAAGACAAACAAGGTCAGATAAAAGAAAGGGAGGGAGGAAGGAAGGAAGGAAGAAGAAGAAATACCAGAAATATAAGGAAGGACATAAGAAGGGTAAAAGTAAGAAAGGAATGAAGGAAGGAAGAAGGGTGAAGGACAGGAGTAGAGGGATAGAGGAAAGAAGGAAGGAAGGAAACAAGGATTTAAAGGAAGGAATAAAAGGATGGATGTTAGAAAAGGAAGGAATAAAAGGATGAAATGGAAGGGAGGAATAAATGGAGGGAAGGGGAAAAAGGAGGGAGGATTAAAAGGAAAGTCGGCAGGAAGGAAAGGACGTAAGAATAGGAAGGAATGAAATGAAAGAATGAAGGAAATAACATAAAGGAAGGAATAAAAGGATGGATGTTAGAAAAGGAAACTAGAAAAAGAAAGTAGTGAAAGTGAGTCGTTGACCTGTAATTGACCCGACATTAACGCTCATGGATTCTAACCATCGATCTGTGACCTCAGTAACAGGAAGTAACGACCACGAAGGGTCAAACAGAGAACGACCATTTAGGGTTCATCGCTTTCACTCGCTCTCCTCGCTCTCCTCGCTCTCCTCGCTCTCCTCGCTCTCCTCGCTCTCCTCGCTCTCCTCGCTCTCCCCGTGTCCTGAAACGCGGCGCTCTGCGTTTAACCTCGTTCTGAGGCCGATGTATAATTGAAACTTCGCTGTCAGGATGTTTTCGTCCTGACGGCGTTTACAGAAAGTGACGCGCTCGCAGTGAGAGGAAGTGTCCTCTGCTCTTTTTTTCTGAGAGGTGTTAGATCAGGGAGACAAATCTGTCATCACCTCACACACACACACAGAAACAGGAGTGTGTGTGTGTGTGTGTGTGTGTGTGTGTGTGTGTGTGTGTGTGGAGCAGCTTTTATCAACCTGAGCCCAACATTGATCCCATTGATCGCCTGAAGCTTTTCCCGCCACCGTGACAGGACCCGTCCCCTCCAGGGCGGCGTTAATGGACGCCGTGTTTTCGCCACCAGCTGAAGCTGTTACACACGGGTCGAGGTTACGTGGCGAGGAAAACACGATGTAACACACACACACACACACACATCTGTGTGACGATAAAGCTTCAAATCTCTCCTTAAACTCGTTTATGAAAAATTCTGGTCTCAGACGTCTCGACCTCATAAACTGAATTAAAGATTAAAGGAGTTCGTTTTTAGAGCGTCCTCCTCTTTAAAAGCTTTTCTTTTATATTTAAAGTTACTCTCAACCTTCATCATCACCAAGTTTTACAACCACGATTCTAATGAATAAGCTGCACTCTTCTACTACAGAGCCACGCTGTTGTAACAGGAGCAGAATGTGTCTTGGTTTCATTGTCTTGCTGAAATAATCAGGGACGTCCCTGAAAAAGACAAAGTGTCTTGGATGGCAGCAGATGTTGCTCCAAATTCATTCAATTCATCTCAAAATTTAGACATTTAGACATTTGAGATGTGTTTTCGACTTTTTTTAATCTCAAATTTTAACTTTTGACTTCTAATCTCAAAATTTCATTTATTTTAATGTCAAAGTTTGGACTTTGATCTCAAAATTCCTCACAATTTCAACTTTTTACTCAAAATTTTGACCTAAAATCTCAAATTTTAGACTTATTTACACATTTCTATCTCAAAACTTAGACATGTTTAGACATTTTAGATGTGTTAAGACTTTTTAATCTCAAATTTCGACCTTTGAGTTCAAACTTTAGACTTCTAATCTCAAAATTGAGATTATTTCAATCCCAAAATTAAGGTTAAAGGTTAAACAGGATTTACAAATCATTGTTTTCTGTTTTTATTCACGATTTATTCAGGGTTGTAGATGAACTTTGTCTCTCAAAATTTGAACTTTTTCTATCAAAATTTTGACAGGAGCAGAATGAGCAGGCGATTTAATCAACATAAAATAATGTGACATTCTGATATGCACATTATCATATTTTTAATCTAAACTAAGTATTTAATTTAAGATTTAATATTATAAGTATGATGAGGATGAAAATGTGTCAGTTTCATGGTTATTTGATAAATTTAGTCAATGCACAGTTTTTATTAATGAATTCTGATTAAGGCTTTTTTCTTTTACTGAAAGTAGTTTTAAATGTTATGTTTTTAGTGAAAAGAGTCTGTGTTTTAAGTTATATAAACAGCTGATCATTCATTATTTGTGCGTACTCATGGTCTGAGGAGGTTCTACATTTGTTCGCAAAGTAAGAAGAAATTCAGGTAAGAAAACTTTGATGAATCACAGGTTTGTGCGTCAAACGTTCGTACGCGTGATTTAGGCACGAATTTGTGCGTACGAACGTTTTGTGAATGAGGCCCATTGTTCTTAAACTGTTGGACTATTTGCTCACGCAGTTGTTGACAAAGTGGTGATGTTATGAGATCAAAGTTGAAATAAAGACCTTGTCATGTCAGGGTTAAGAAACGATCCAAAGCTGAATCTCTGCGTGTTCCTGTCAGAGGAACATGTTGCGTTTATTTCCTGCTCTGAGCGAACGTTCGTCTGTCAGATTCGGTCTCGGCGTCGGACGCTGAGTCACGTTAAAAAACTACAGAGTGAGTTTTATCTCTGAACAGATGGTTGAACTCTTCATGTCAGATCACGTCTCTGCAGCTGAACTCTGCTCAGACTGACTCAGATATTTAGCCCCAGTTTAGTCTAATCCTGCAGCTACAGACGTGCAGGGTGGGACGGCGACGGCGAGGAGCGACAGGAGCACAGAGGACGCTCTGGAAGCTTTTGGGCGAATCGTCATCCCTGAGGCCGTCTTGGTGACACGTCTGGAGACGAGTTGCCCAAAAGCTTCTACAGTCTCCTCCTCGCTGAAGTATGGTGGCCCGGAGTGAAGATTTCCTGCCACCGTTTGACATTCTGCCTCACGGAGCATTCGCCCCGCGGCCCCCGACTCTGACAGGGCGAGCGTTTCCTCAGACGGGTTCACCCGGCGTCGCCTCCGTACAGTTGGTTTATTATTCATGCTGATGTGCTCTTTGCCCTGATGTTAATGCCACAACGACACGAAGCGGCGTAGTCACGGAGCGTGCTCACGGAGCGTGCTCAGAGTGGCGTGGATGTCTAAACATCAACAGGAATCTCCGTCAACGATTCTCCGCTGAGGGAATATGTCTCTGTCGTCACTTTAATCCAGGTCTCTTCCAGGGATTGAGCCGGGATTAGAAAGTGTTTACTTAAGGCACTCCTGTCCCTGACACACACACACACACACACACCTGTACACACTATAAAACACACACACACACCTGTACACACCTGTACACACACTCTCAGACAACACTGAGTCTTTGTTTTCAAACCACAACACGTCACTTTGCACTCTGCCTGAGTTTTTCAGTATCTGCAGGGGCAGATCCACCGGGGGGGCATAGGGTGGCTCCTGCCCCTCTAAATAAAAAAAAATTAAAAAACCTGCTACCACCCCTGTTATCAAGATTTAATTCAAAGAAAAGTTAAACCTCATCAGCATTTGAGCAAAAAATGTCAAAATTTGAGTGTGGGAGTCAAAATTGACATTGTAGACATATTGTATGGAAACTTCATTCAAATGAACGGAAAAAAGTGACGTATTATTGATATCAAAAATGACGTTGATACTTTGAATGAGAAACCCCATACAAATGAATGTATAAAAGTGTCCTATAATGGTAACCCAAATGAAGTTTTAGATATCGTGAATGAGAAACCCCATACAAATGAGTGGCAAAAAGTGTTTTTTTGGATATCCAAAATGACATTGTAGATATATTGTATGGAAATTTCATTCAAATGAATGGAAAAATGTGATGTATTTTGGATGTCAAAAATTACATTGTTGATACCTTGAATGAGAAACCTCATACAAATGAATGGAAAAAAGAGTGGCGTATTACCAATATCCAAAATGAGGTTGTAGATATCTTGAATGAGAAACCCCATACAAATGAAAGGCAAGAAGTGGTGTTTTTTGGATAAATGATGTTGTAGATATATGAAATGGTAATTGTGGATAGGCAGAATATATTTGCAGATATCTGAAATGTTCTTTTTGACCAAGGGAAACTAAGTTACTGATATCTGCGTTGCGTATCCAGTCTAGATTTTTAATGTTAAAATTGTTTGTCTTACAGTTCGGGGTTAATTAAAGATGAGCGGCACAGATTAAGGGGAAATAGAATCCGTTTAAAGGATAAAGGGACAGAGTTTTGGTAAAAACCGCCCCATCATTACAAAACTGCCTTTATGCTGAGCAAATGTGTGATGTCATCAAGGTCACGTTTCTGTCAGGTGATAGTTGATCTTTAATTCCTCTGAACAGGACATTTTTAAACATTTTCTAACCCTCAGTAAAACTTCATTTCCACGTGTTTGTTTGGTGACGGAGGTCGAGTATCTGGGTCAGTCAGGGGTCAGACGAGATCAAACTTCCAGAGCTGCGTTTTGATTTATTGACTTTATTTTTAAATCCCCCGAGCTGAAAAAGCAGAACAGATTTAATCCCAAAAGAGAATCAATTTCAGATCTGCTCAGACCCCCGCTGCTTCTGTGGTCGACGTCCAGACTCAACCGTGACCGGCTTACGCAGAGTTCATCCCCCAAATATAAATAAAAGCTTTTCAAAGCTCACATCTGGCATTTTAACAAGATCAGGGACTTTTATTCTGAAAATCCAAACGCTGAAAAGGACATTTGATGATGATGATTAAATATTTTTGGGCTTATTTTGACCTAACATGACTTTATGTGATTCTCATTTCAGAGCATCAGAACTACTTTGGCGTCGACGACAATCTGGGGCCGGTGGCGGTTAGCGTCCGCAGGGAGCGACTGGACGACGGGAAGGAGAAAGACGGGATGCAGTACAACTACAGAGTGGCCTTCAGAACCAGCCAGGTATCTAAACACACCTGTTCACTTCTTCTAAGTTCATGTTTTTTATTTCACCATTTTAGCTTGTTTATTTTATTTTTGGAATATTTTGGCGTTTTCAGGCTGCGCTAGATACCATCAACAAATCTAGCGACTTCTGATAGCGTCATTAAACCCTAGTTAGAGTTTACTTTTTTATTTCCGATTACATTTAAAATGTTTTTTTCCCACTTTTTGTGTCTCTCACAAATTTATTCCTCCTCCACAAAGTCCATAACAATGTATTCGGCAAATTATGCAAATTAGTTGATGATTATTAGTGGCATTATTTTATGCTTGAACCTTTTTAAATAAAACGTTCTTTGCAAATAAAAAATTTTTTAAAGCTGTTGAGAAATGTAAAAAACTTTTGTCCCGTAATTTTCACCTTGTCAAATGTCAGGGTGGTGCAACCGTAACATTAGACTTTTATTTTAAAGTGAAGAGAATAAAACAGGAAACAGGAAACTGCATCAGCCAGAGGAGCCCAAATGACATTTGTGACCAAGTGGAAAAGTTTGTAGATTTCTCTGAAATACTGATAAAAAAGGTTTTTTCACTTCATTGGTGACTGGAACAATTTCCATGTCAGGTGGTACAACCAATGTAATAATGTGAAATGTTATTTTAACATCAAATTATTTATCTTATTCACAAATAAAAGAAATGAAACACACAAAATGAAAATGTATGAGTCACTACAGACACTTGAGAGATACTTGCCAATAATTTCACACAGAAAAAATAACAGGAACATATAAATATATTTTCATATATTTGGTTGCACCACCTGACATTTTTGGGTGCTCAAATTAAAAATACTAAAAATAATGAACCTAAAAACTTTGAAATGTTGGTCAACTACTGAAATCTGTTAGAAAACATAATTCTTCAAAAAATACGTTTTTAGACCCTCTTTTTGTCACTGACCCTCCTGAGTTTCTGATTCCCTCCATCAGCGTGATAAAGCTCGCTCTCTCTCTCTCTCGCTCTTGCACGCCGTGGTTATTCCGCTCGCTGATGGCGGAGCAGGCTCCCGGTCCCCGCGGTACGAAGCTTCTCCCTGATTGATGCTGGGTGGTCTCATCCTCTGAATAATTCAGGAGCAACAGATGTGTCAGGAGGAGGATGTCACTGATATCCAGCGCTGGCGTAGAGCGACCACTCGCACCAGAAAGCGGCGTATCTGGGTCACGGCGGGCCTGCAAGTAGCACGAATAGAGCGTAGTAAGTCCCCGACCGCTGGAGCGACTATTTGCATGCATCATCCGTCCTCTGCCTCTTTCCTGACTCGATTAAGTAATCAGCTCGGCCATCGGGCGCCGTCGATCACGCCGCAGGTCGTGTGGTTTGGAAAACGGACTTGTGGGCGCAAACTTGTCTCTGAGGCTTCGGAAAGAAACGAGCGAGCGGGTGTTTGGGTCGATTTTTACTGACGTATTAATGCTCTAATACTAAAACACCACTTAACGTGTAATGCTCAGTTAGCCTTCCTGTATTATTTAGAACGTGAGCTCCTCAAGCTTTTTACAACGTTAATGGAGCCAACGCCCTGAGAAATATGGAGCGGCACCGAGCGATGTTTATCCAGATCATTCTGCAGCTGGATTTTAAAAAATATCTCCAAATAAACTCCAATTAGCCTCAGAAAAACAACCAGACAAAGAATGACAAAAATAAACTTTTATCTGCATCCAAATATCAGCCTGAAGTTCCTGAAAAGCCATTTGAGGAATCTGAATCTCTTTTAAAAGATCCCAAACAAGATCAGAATCTTTTTTTTTTTTTTTTTTAATGGCTTATGAAGCCTTTATTTTTTTCCTTTATTTATTTATTTTTTTTGTAATTCTTTATTTTTTGACCAAAAAGATCATTTCTTTGACATACAATTAAACATTTCTTTTTCACAGTACTTTTCCAGTTTTTGATATATTACACATATGTAGAATTTTACACATCTTCTTCTCTGACCTTTCTCAGAAAATTTTGTACACATTCATTATCTCTGTTTAAAATATTCATTTAACATCCACATATGTCTACGTCTCACACAAGAAACCAAACTAGGAACAAAAGAAACAAAGGAAGTTTGCATTAAAATTGTGTCACTTGGGGGAGTAAAGGGGCACAAACCGTGGTGGAGTCATACAAAGTCTTCTCTTAATGGGGTAATAAATTCAAACCACTTATTCCGAGTAAAATAAAATTCTACTTTTTTTTGTTTTTTTTTTAATTCTTAAAATTTTACAAAGACCAAACCCCTCAAGAAATAAAAAATAAAAAGGGGGACACAGAAATCATTTTCAGACAAATGATGGTCGTATTGGCGTGACAAACCTTATCCATCTTTCCCATCTATTCAAAAAAAATTTCCTGTTTCAATCTCAAAGCAAAGGTAAAAAACATATCATAGATTATGTCAATCCATTCTTCCACAGTAGGTTTTCCAGGTTTCAACCACCTTCTCATAATGGCTTTTCTGCTAGCAGCACTTAGGATCCGATTTAAGTCCTTTTTTTTTTTTTAAAGCATATTTTATTCCAAAAAGTTTTTAAAAAAAACAGCACAGTTGGGACATAGTCAGCCATTGTCATTTCTCACCCCACCCCACAAAATAAAAAAAAACAAAAAACAGGTAAGATAATTAAATTAATAAGCAATATTAACGCTATAATAGAAAATAAATCAATTAATAAATGAATGAGTAAGTAAAACATAAATTAGAAAGATCAGAATCTTTTATTTGTCTCTGGAACACTACGTTTAAATTTCACGAAGCAATAATTGGCGAGCCAGCCACGAGTTCTTTAGTAAACCTTCAGCCGAGACTTTAAAGAAGCTGTGAGAAGTTTGAAAGTGATGATGAAAAAGTCTCAATTTTATGTAATTGTCTAATCATAATGTGTGATGTAAAATGGGATCATCAGCGCAAAAATAGGTTATTTGTAAATATTAATTCAAACACAGACTAAAGGCTAAAACACAGGCTAAAGACTGAAACACAGGATAAAGGCTAAAACACAGGCTAAAGGCTAAAATACAAACTAAAGGCTAAAACACAGACTGAAGGCTAAAACACAAACTAAAGGCTAAAATACAAATTAAAGGCTAAAACACAGACTAAAGGCTAAAACATCATCTCCATTCATCTTTCAAAACAAATATTCGAGTCATTTCTTGACAGTTTGCTTGAGTCCTCCGGCCAAAGGGGGGCGCTGGAGTCCACTACAGACGGATTCTGCTCACTGTCTCTTTAAAGCCTGATGTCTTAAAGCTAACCGCCTCCGTATCTCTTCTAGCTGACCACGCTGCGTGGAGCCATCCTGGAGGACGCCATTCCCTCCACTGCGAGACACGGGACAGCTCGTGGTCTGCCGCTGAAAGAAGTTCTGGAGTACGTGATCCCCGAGCTGAACATCCAGTGTCTGAGACTCGCGCTGAACTCGCCAAAAGTCCCCGAGCAGCTGCTGAAGCTGGACGAACAAGGGGTGAGTACGAGCGTTTACGAGTACGAGGCTAAACTACACTTGTTGAGAAAGTTGATATTTCTGCCTGTGAATTATTTGAGAATCAGCCTTTTTGGAAACTGGCTGACGCCAAACTCAGGCCCCATCCACACGAAGTCAAAACTCTTAACAGTTTCCAAAACGATCGTCATAAAGATGAAGGCATCTCAGAAAATGTGTGCGTCTATATGAATGCACTCGATACGCATGAAGACGCTGTAAAACACTTGCCAGACCTCTAGGGGCGCTGTAACGATATGAGGGCTACATAGTACGCCGCCGTTGTTGTTGTTGTTGTTGTTGCCATAGTGATGCTTGTGACGCATGCGTATTAATGACGATGTGAAAATATGACATCAGCGTATCTGAAAAGTTGTGGAGAGCCAGTTTACACGGAGCCGCGTATACGGCGTTTCTAAATCTTCCCACTTTGGAACCTGGTTTCAGAAATGATGGTTTACAGACGCACAAAACGCCGTCTTCGTATGGATGACACGCAGATTCGGCAAAAAACTTAATTTATTGCACTTTTTCTACAACTAGAGAATTTTTTTTACCAGCTTTGGTATCAATATTGATCAATACATGTGTGATGAAATTGATACTTTAGTTTCAGTGTCGAAACCACAAACTTATACAAACATCTTCTTATGAAGTAATTTATTGGAACTGAAAATATATAACTAAATAGAGACATAAATGTTGACAATAAAGAGTTTATTAGACCTGCCAGTGTAAGTTGTTTACCACCACTGCCCTAAATGATTAGTATGTCACTGATTTTCTAAATATTTTTTTGGTCTCTGTGATTGTTAATCCAAATAAGTATTTTCCGTAGACTGTATAAAACATGGACGTAGTCTCCGTGACGTCACCCGTCTGTCTCGGTCTTAATATCTTCCAAACGGCTGAGTTAGAAAAAAATTCACCCCCCTCACAGTGTGTGCCGTAAGCGAAATTATCGATCCAGACGGGAGACAGAGTTTGTACCAGGCTTTAAATACGATAATTTCAGCTCTGAAAACAGCTTTTTTTGTGTTCATGTGTACGTGACTTCCGGTCCTCCCGGAGCCAGACTTAAGTATCAGCAGCTTTTTAGCACTTCAGAATTGTCTCATTTTTTCAGACCGGACGTTGCTCCTTAGTATTTCGTGATTGACTAGTTGCTTGTTTACTTTCATTAACAAATAGAAACACTGATTTTAGTCGTTGTATATTAATCTTAATTAATTTTGACAAGCTGCTTCTCAAAGTAAAAAGTGTTGATATCACTATTAATATTGCCAATACTGGCCCTGTATTTCCTCGGTATCGGACCAAATTTTGCAGTATCGCACATTACTACCATAAACCCTTGTTATATGAACGGCTCTTAAAGTGATATCGCCATCTACAGGCCTGGCATGCATACTACAGTGTTTTAATTTTTTTTCAGTGCAATTTTTTTTGTGTTTTAGGCTGAAAAGCTGTGAAGCATTGTCGTGTAAACACTGTTGCCAACTCAGCGACTTTCTCGCTAAATCTGGCGACTTTCCAGACCCCTTGGCGACTTTTTTATGTCAATAGCGACTAGCAACAAATCTAGCGACTTTTTCTAGTGTCATAGGCGACTTTTCTGGTGTCATTAGCGACTTTTCTAGTGTCAAAGGCGACTTTTCTGGTGTCATAGACGACTTTTCTAGTGTCATTCGCGACTTTTCTGGTGTCATAGGTGACTTTTCTAGTGTCATAGGCGACTTTTCTAGTGTCATAGGCGACGTTTCTGGTGTCATAGGCGACTTTTCTAGTGTCATTAGCGACTTTTCTGGTGTCATAGGTGACTTTTCTAGTGTCATAGGCGACTTTTCTGGCGTCATAGGCGACTTTTCTAGTGTCATAGGCTACTTTTCTGGCGTCATAGGCTACTTTTCTGGTGTCATAGGCGACTTTTCTAGTGTCATAGGCGACTTTTCTAGTGTCATAGGCGACTTTTCTGGTGTCATAGGCGACTTTTCTGGTGTCATAGGCGACTTTTCTAGTGTCATAGGCGACTTTTCTAGTGTCATTAGCGACTTTTCTGGTGGCATAGGCGACTGACGTGAAAGCGTGTATCATTCCACAGTCACCATTCTCAAACTAAAAAAAACTACCTTGACTTTTAAAAAATCCCTTCCAGATTGTTCCTAAAAGAGCCCGTAGTCTCCTCTGCGCCCAACGTTCAAAATGATAAAAAATATCTTATCCTCTCTAAACAATATGAATAAAAATGTGAAGAAACTCTGTAAAACAGTCATTTTTTGGTCTTATAATGCAGAGAAACATCACCTATTTTTCTCAAAAGACACTGAAAATGAGTTAGAAATTTAAAAAATAAACATTAAAATTTAAAACAAGCTGAGAGAGACAGAGATAATTATAAAAGCCACTTTCTGCTGGTTAAAAATATAGAAAATTAAAAACAGGATTTAATTTTTTTCTTTTCCATATTAAGACAAGACTTTATAATAAAAAGTCAAAATTATCAAGTTTTTATTTTTTCTTATCAAGAAATCTTGACTTGTAGATCTAATTTGTAGTTCTAAACATTTAGGACGTTTATTATACACTTTTTGTCTCTTCCAGGACTTTATTCCTTTCTCCTACAGAGTTCCTTACAATAACATTACAATGCCTGATTATGCAAATTAGGTGATGACGTCATCTAGCGACTTTTGGGACAGCCAGCATGCATACTACAGTGTTTTAATTTTTTTTTCAGTGCGATTTTTTTTGTGTTTTAGGGTGAAAAGTTGTGAAATGTAGTCGTGTAAACGCAGCCTGAGTTTCCCACCTGCATTATCTCTGTCAGACGTATGATTTCTGTATCTCAGGTGTCAGAAACTCTCTCGTCCTCGGCGCTGAGAGCAGCGTGGGAGGATCAGCTGTTCTTCTTATCTCCTATCAGAGAATTGGCTGCTTATTCGTGTAATTACATTCATTAGCGTGAGCTCGTCCTACTCGCTGACAGGAGAGAAGCTCTTTTAATAGAAAGTGTCGGCCGTGTCCCTCTGCTCGCCGCACACAAACACGAGGAAGTGAGTTAAAGCTCTGAACTCGGAGTTTACGCGTTAGAAAAGGAACTTTCTCCTCGTGAGTGAGGCCAAAGCTCCTTGGCGACCTCAAACCAAACGCCCACTTTTATATTCGGACGTCAGTATTTTAGTCCTCGCCTGTTTTAATCATTAATGTTTTCTCTCGCTGTGCAAATGTTTTAACCCGGGAGAAGCTCCGAGTGTTTTATTTGTGTGCGTTCGCTGAAGCGTCCGCGTGAACGTCGCGAGCATCTGGAGAAACTTCATCACATCTTCATGATCCGTTCTGCAGAAAGAGAGAGCGAGAGAAACTCGTGCAGTAACGGTTTGCATGAAAAGAGAGAGCAGATGTGGAAGTATTTGAGATCAGAGCGAGGACGCCGCGTGCGAGCGGATGGAGAAAACATCAGACGCTTAGTCAGAATCTGATTTAAGGATGAAATCAGAAATGATCAGAGTTTCATGGATCCTCGAAGAAAGCAGATGTCTGCCTGGTTTAGAGCAAAGTGAGGAAACAGAATCAATTCATCTCTCTCTCTTTTATGGATTAAGATATTTTTCAAGGATTATTCTGCAAGAAGATGTGTAGTAAAAACAGGCGTCAAACTCAAATAAAAGCTAATCTTCTGGTTTGCACATTCATTACCACTCAACACAGTGTTTCTGATGGATTCAATAAGATTAAAAAGCTCAGAAAAGAAGTAGAAACACTAAAAAATGAGGAAAATATTAACAGCGTGTTTAGGCGTTCCTCAAGGTTCTGTCCTCGGTCCTTTGCTTTTTGCTTAATCATCGATAAAAGGTTGTCTTTTTTGACATCTTGTAGACAATGCCTGTTTTTTTTTTTTAAATAAATCTCAAATTCATAATCTACATCCCTGATTCCCAACCTGTGGTCCGCACCCCCCTGGTGGGCCGTAAAGGTATTACAAGTGGGTCGCCAAATCATTTCCAACATAGTATGATTTTTGCTCGCCAATTGTAACTTAACCCTCTGATGCATGAATTATGAAAGTCAGTGTCTGGATTTTTCCTTTGAGTGTTTTTATTTGCCTTAAGGCATAAAAAAGGTTTCAATTTTTTTCTTCAAATATTTGCAACAGAACATTCAACATAAAAAATAGTGAAATTAACGTAAATATAACTATTTTTTTGTTTGACTTCCTTCCTTTCTTTTGGTAATTTCATGAATTGTGAAACATTTTGACTCTCTTTCATCCATTTCAACACTGAATAATTTATAGTTATTACTCTTTTTTACCCTCAAATGTTTGTCTATAATTTTTTTTTTTTTAATATACGTTTGGAAAAAGAATTGAAAACACTTTTTCAGGCCCTAAGAAGAATAAAAATATCCTGACACAGACTAATATGAATTTCCACCACATGAATCATTGAATTTAGGAGTAAATAAGTTTTAAATAGGTGTTTACTGTAGTGACCACTATGCACCACAGGGTTAATGTGAGGTCGGCACTATTCTGTAAGGAGACATGAAACTAAAGCTAGCCTAAGTTTTATGCACTTATTACCAACTTATTACAATATTTCTGAGTGTAGAGATGAGATAAGAAAGGCCAGATAAATACAGAAATGAGGAGGAACCAAGTGGCAACCTCCAGTCTGAAAAAATGAGACAACACTGAAGTGATGATAATCTGCTGTTCCTCCAGTGACCACTTGAGGCTGACTCCGAAAGTACCGTAAGTCACGTTTACGTGAATGCAAAAAAAGCCGTGGAATTATCGTATTTAAAGCCTGGTACAAACTCTGTCTCCCGTCTGGATCGTTAATTTCGCCAACGGCACATTGGCTGGCTCGCCAATTAATGTGTCATGTACATTGAGTGAAGTGGACTAGAGACGTAAGGGAGATTATAATCTTAGTGGAAGTTTTTATGTATTTAAACATTTCTACCAACCAAGTAAATAACCCTTTGAGATCAGGACCTTTTTTTGTAAGGGTGACCTGGCGACACAGCTGAATGGTTTTAGAAAAAGATCTTATTGTGATTTTTCTGGCAGATACAACGATTTCAATTTGATTCATGATTTTCTTTCAATCAAACTTTAGTGAAGTTTTCACAATTTACAGTAACATTTACAAACTTGACAGAAAATTACATCAAACCATTGAAACATCAAAAGCTACTACTCTTATATGAAGATGAAAATAAAAACGATGAAGATAAACTGTCAATATTTTAACATGAAAAGTGGAAATTTTGAGAAATAAAGACAAAGTTCTAAGACAAAAAGTCAATAAACTTCCAGAGTTTAAGAAATTAATTTAACATTATGTGAAAAAAGTCCAAACTTTCTCATTTAAGGTCAAAATTTTAAGATGACAAAAGTCAAAGTTTTGAAATAAAGGCAGTGTTTGAGATAAAAAGTTGAAATTCCTAAGATTTAAGTCAAAATTATAAGAAATAAATACAAATTATAGGATAAAAGGCAAAAAAAATTAAAAAGATTTTTCGATAAATAGTCAAATTTTGACTTTTCTATCACTATTCTTGTTATTTCTAAACTGGACTTTTTAAATTGTATTGTTAGTTTTAAAAACTGAAGAACAAAAAGAGCTATCTTTGACTCTTAACTTTTAAAAATGATGTATTGCAAAATATCCTTGATGGTGTCAAGTTAAATAAAATGAAATATAAAACAACAAAAAACAAAATTCAACAATCCCAAAGAAAAAAGGATTTTTCCAACAGTCTCACACTCAAAGACAGGTGTGTGTGAAACAGCTGATAAAATAGATCCTGGGTCAGTCAGGAGAAAAAAAAATGATAAGGAGAAAGTTTATAATGTGCAGGTTGATTTACAGGTAAAAAACAAGCATTGGTCTCAGGTTTTGATTCAGAATAAGGCTGAAAATATTGAAGAGTTTCGAGCTGTTTTCCACAAAAAAACACCTGAAAGGATCCAACACCACGTTTTTGTGTTGTTAATCTGTGAAAGTCAGAGAATATAATCCCAAACCATTTAAGTAATGAGATAAAAACCTGAGCCGGACGTCCTGTACCGATCAGATTATATGAAGCAGATTTCATCAACACTGTGGTAAAAAGATGCAAAGAAGTGAAACTTTTACTTCACAAACGAGCTTCACATCATCGCTGCGTTGGATTTTTATGACCTTGGTGGAAACTAAACTGAGCAAAATGTACTTTTCTGTGGTTGCGTAACTCTTTCTGATGACTGTATCCTTTTTAGGCTTTAGGAAATGCATTTTGGATTTCTGCTGCAGTGCAGACAGATGTCATGGTGTGTGTGTGTGTGTGTGTGTGTGGACACTGCTGCATCCCTCAGGTATAAATCCAAGCTCTCTGAGGGGAACACTGTCCTCATTTCTCTTCCCCTTCATTAAAAATGTTCCCATCTTTGCACTTTTTAGATATTTTCTGTTAAACGAGCATGAAGACGTTTTTGTTCCCTTCAGCTCCGGACACAAAGATGCACACACAGAAATATTCGCTCTCTAACAATTTGTGCAGCTTTTTAGCAGCTTATGCAAAAATTAGGTTATGCTTTTTAATTTCCCACCTGAAGAGAAGCTTCAAACCGCTTCAGCTCCGGCGCTTTACTCACGAGTATCCGTGTCATGATCCGTCCTGACGTGTGCGGCCGAAGGGCGGCGTGAGCGTCCTTGCCGTCGGCCGCTCAGTTTAGAGGAGCAGGAGGTTAAGTGAGCTCAGATAACGCAGGTTTAAAAAAAAAAAAAAAAAAAGAAAGAGGCTGAATCATCGCACATCACGCCATCTCCACCGGGCCTCGCCGTTTCATCTCCTCCTCTCACGGCAGCAGAAAGAGAAGAAGAAGAAGATGATGACACTTTAAAGATCTTCCTGTTTCTTTTCGCTCCGTCTGTGTCGACACATTATTCCAGGTCGTCGTTCCTCAGCTGTGAACGCTGCCCGACAGGCCACAAACTCTGAGGCTGTTTTTTCAGATATTTTCTCTCCTTGTGCTCGAGCTTTGAGCCATGAAAGATTCATGTTGTCATCCCGTCTCCGTGACGATGATATCGATGCTTCAGCTCTGACCTGTGAGAGGAAAACATGCAGCCAAATCTGAAACAGACAGGGAGTTTAACATTTTTACTAAAACTCAAATAAGCTCCTGATTTAGTGTCTTAAAGTCACATTTTTAGATTGTTTCTCTTGAATCTTCTTTGAGAAACACACGCAAACCTCAGAACACCTGTGCCGTCATTAACCTATAAAAATGTGAAATAACGTCCCTGCTTTATATTCATCTGCTTTTTATTGAATTTATTTAAAGTACGAATGCAGAAAAAAAGACTAAACAACATTAAACTACACTGTGCGACAGAGGAGGACAGAGGAAAAAAAACAGACTAGAATGAAGGTGAAAACTTTCGTTAATGAAATCTTAAACCTACCAGAATAATGTTATGAACTAAGAATAATTAAAATGTAAACTCATGTGAAAAAAGTCGTAGACTGACGAGATCGCAGCAGTTAACTCACAAGAATAAAGTTGTAAACTTACACACAAAAAATTGTACACTAACAAGAAGGAATTCGTAAACTTATGTGAATAAATTTGTAAACTTTGGAGAACAAATTCGTAAAAATATGTGAAGAAATTTGTCAACTTGAGAGAAAAGATGTAAACTAATGTGAATAAAGTTGTAAACTTATATGACAAAAGTGTAAAAAACGAGGACGTAAACTTATGTGAATTAAGTCGTAAAAATGAGGATGGAAACTTATGTGAATGACGTGGTAAACTTTTGTGAATGAATTTAGAAACTTTGCAAAATGAATTGGTAAAAATATGTGAAGAAATTTGTCAACTTGAGAGTATGAAGTTGTAAACTAATGTGAATAAAGTCATAAACTTAAGAAAAAATTTTCACTTTTTAACGTCATAGATACAAAGGCTGTGATACAATCTGAGAGCACTTTTTTTTATTTTTTTGGAAGATTTCATGATTTAACATAAAATCTGAATAAAGCGGAAACATGTTGCAGCACCTCAGTTTTAAGGTTTTCAAGGTTTTTCACGTCTAATCCTTGAAAGTAAATCAAAATACAAAAATAAAAGTAACATTTAAACATTTTTAACATCATTGTAAATATATAAGAGTTTTACAATTTTAAATGGTCTGTTTTTTGATTATTTTTAGACAATTAAAATGAAAAAAAATTCACTTTTTTGGAAATGATTTGACGGCCCACTTACAAGATTTTTGCGGCCCACCAGGGGGCCATGGACCACAGGTTGGGAACCACTGCTATAGAGGAATAACATGCCTTCTTAGGGGACTTTTTTTCATATATTAAAATCAGAACTGTTTAAATTTCCTTTAAAACTTAACCAAGTTAAACATTGTGATTTTTATTATTTGTATTTGTATCTTAATTTTTCTATTTGTGTCTTTATATAATCACACTCCAATAAAATACTTGTTTGGAAATGATTTCGCGGCCCACTTGCTGTACCTTCGCGGCCCACCAGGGGGCCACGGACCACAGGTTGGGAATCGCTGCTCTAAAGGTTTTTTTTTCTGCTTTAAACGTGATTGAAAGTTTCTTTGTTTCTCTGAGACTTTAATGTGCGATGAGTCTGACAGGAAGTGATGTTTGTGTTTCCTTCCAGCTGAGCTTCCAGCACAAAGTGGGCGTTCTTTACTGTAAGGCCGGTCAGAGCACCGAGGAGGAGATGTACAACAACGAGGGCGCCGGGCCGGCTCTGGAGGAGTTTCTGGATCTGCTCGGACAAAGAGTTCGGCTCAAAGGATTCACCAAGTACAGAGCTCAGCTGGACAACAAAAGTAAGAGGAAACACGAGAGTCAGAGAAAACACACGAGCCGCCTACACAGTCCCAACGCCACCAGAGCAGATTTTCTCTTTCTGGAGCTTTTTTAGATTCATATCCTGTTTATTCTCTGACATCATCCACTAAACTCACTCTCACACCCAGGTCATTTACAAAACATTTACCTTTATCATGCAGATTTCATTAAGTTTACAAGTCATGTCAAGATTTTGCATAATTTTTGTAAAGGTCTCGTCAAGGTTTTGTAAAGTCGTTGTATAGGTTTCAACAAGGTTAAGTCAATTTCTTGTTAAGGTCTTGTTGAGGTTTTGTTTAGATTTTTTCCAAGTTTCGTAAAGGTCTTGACACGATTTTATAAAGTTTTCAAAAAGGTCTTATCAAAGTTTTGTAAAGGTCTTATCAAGATTTTGTAAAGTTTCCATTAGAATCTTGTCATGGTTTGTAAAGATCTTTCAGAGTTTAATACACTTCCTGAATAGGTCATGTCAAAGTTTTCTTAACTTCTAATTAAGATCTTGTCAAAGTTTAGTAATGGTCCTGTCAAGATTTTGTGAAATTCTTGTAAAGTTCTTGTCAAGGTTCTATAAAGTTTTCATCAGAAATATCAAGGTTTTGTACATTTTTTGTAAAGGTCTTGTCAAGATTTTATTAACTTCTTGCGATGGTCTTGTCTAAGTTTTGCTTAGAATTTATCAAAGTTAAGTTACGGTATAGTCCAGATTTTGTAAAGTAGAATTAAGGTCTCATCAAGGTTCTGTAAACTTCTAAGTCAAGGTTTTGTTTAGATTTTTTCCAAGTTTGGTAAAGGTCTTGACATGATTTTATAAAGCATTTATCAAGGTGTCTTCAAAGTTTTGTCAATGTTTGCAGGGTTTTGTAAAGGTCTTATCGCGGTTTTGTAAACTTTTCATTAGAATCTTGTCAAGGATTGTAAAGATCTTCCAAGGCTTTAAAAACTTCTTCAAAAGGTCATGTCAAAGTTTTGTCAACTTCTAATTAAAATCTTGTCAAGGTTTCGATAAGATATTGTAAAAGTTTAGTAATGGTCCTATCAAGTTTTTGTGGAATTCTTGTAAAGTTCTTGTCAAGGTACTATAAAGTTTTCATCAAGGTTCTGTATAGTTTTTGCAAAGGTCTTGTCAAGATTTTATTAACTTCTTGCAAAGGTCTTATCTAGGTTTTTCTGAGATTTTGTCAAAGTTTAGTTTTGATCTGGACCAGATTTTTTAAAGTAGAACAAAGGTTCCTTCAAGATTTTGAAAACCTCTGGTCAAAGTCTTGTCAAGGTTTCGTTAAGTTTTAGAGGTTTGTCAAGCTTTTCTGAAAGTTTTCTCAAGATCTTCACTCAAGTGAAGGTTTTGTTAAGATCTTGTTAAGGTTTTTAAAGCTTTCTAAGTGTTTGTCAAGGATTTTTGAAGGTCTTCTCAAGATTGTTTACTACTTATACAGGTCTCATCAAGGTTCTGTAAACTTCTAGTCAAGGTTTTGTTAAGTTTTGTAAAGGTTTGTCAAGGTTTGTAAAGATCTCTCAAAGTTTTATAAACTTCTTGCAAAGGTCATATTTAGGTTTTTCTGAGATATTGTCAAAGTTTAGTTTTGGTCTGGTCCAGATTTTGTAAAGTAGAATAAAAGTCTCTCCAAGATTTTGAAAACTTCTAGTCAAAGTCTTGACAAGCTTTTGTGAAGGTCTTTTCAAGATCTTGTAAACTCAAGTGAAGGTTTTGTTGAACTCTTGTTAAGGTTTTTAAAGCTTTCTAAAAGGTTTGTCAAGGTTTTTTGAAGGTCTTATTTATATTTTGTAAACTTCTTACAAAGGTCTCATCAAGGTTCTGTAAACTTCTAGTCAAGGTTTTGTTAGGTTTTGTAAACGTTTGTCAAGGTTTTGTTGAGATTTTTTTCCAAGTTTGGTAAAGATCTCGACAATATTTATGAAGTATTTATCAGGGTGTCTTCAAAGTTTCTTTAAGGTCTCGTCAAGGTTAGTAAGGCTTTGTAAAAGTTTTATCAAAATTTTGTAAAGTTTTCATGAAAACCTTGTCAAGGTTTGTAAAGATCTTTCAAAGTTTTATAAACTTCTTGCAAAGATCTTGTCAAGGTTTTGATAAAGTTACGTAAAGGTCCTGTCAAGATTCTATGAAATTCTTGTTAGTATTATGTCAATGTTTTGTAAATCTTCAGCGAAGGTCTTGTCAAGATTTTATTAACTTCTTGCAAAAGTCTTGTCTAAGTTTTGCTTAGAATTTATCAAAGTTAAGCAACGGTATTGTCCAGATTTTGTAAAGTAGAATAAAGGTTTTCTCAAGATCTTGTAAACTCAAGTGAAGGTTTTGTTAAGTTCTTGTCAAGGTTTTTAAAGCTTTCTTAAAGGTTTGTCAAGGTTTTTTAAGGTCTTTGCAAGATTTTGTTTACTACTTATAAAGTTCTCATCAAGGTTTTGTTTAGGTCTTGATAAGGTTTTGCACACTGCTTAAAGAAGTGTTGTCAAGGTTTGTTCAGTTTCTCAAGGTTTTGTAAAGTTTCAGTGAAGGTCTTATTTAGATTTTGTAAACTTCTTGTAAAGGTCTTTTTGAGATTTTTCAATGTTTTAGTGAAGGTCTTGTTAAGATCTTATAAAGTTCTTGCGATATATCTTAAAAATCTCAAGCAAGTCAGATCTTTTTGGCGTCCGACGTCATAAATAACTGATTATAAACATGTCATCAGTTTTTCTGTCAGTGTAAAAAATGTTGAATTACTTTGTTTTTTTATAATTATAAATGTGGTTTGTGTTCCAGCGGACTCCACGGGCACTCACTCGCTCTACACCACCTACAAAGACTACGAGCTGATGTTCCACGTCTCCACCATGTTGCCCTACACGCCCAACAACAGACAGCAGGTCAGTGCACGCCGCCCTCGCCATCCTCGCCGCCATGGCCCTCGCCATGTTTGTTTCCTCAGGCTTTCTTCAATCCTTCAGTCCCCCCTCTCTCTCTCTTTCTCTCTCTCTCGTCTCCCTCGGAGGCTGATTTCACCGCGGTAATGACCTATCAGTTGAAGGCATGGGCGTTGCCACGGTAACCGTACCCCCATAGTCGGGGTTTTTTAATCAATGCATCCCCAGGGGCCGGAAAACCTGACGAAGGTTTTTCAGACGGGGCTCGTGTGTCTGTCTGCGCTAACAAGTGGAATTAAGTGGATGTGGCGGTGGAGTGGCGAGCGGCGGCGGCCCCATAAAGCCGCCATTACGGAGCTTTTTGGACTTATTTTTAGAGTCCATTATGAAAACCCTGCAGAGAGTTTTAACAGCAAAACACCAAACCTGATCCATCAGGACTCTCCTCCTTCCTCCTCCTGGTCCCGTGGAGAGGCCGCTTTAATTTAATCCCCGCTGGTAAATCTCCCAGCATTCATCCCTTCATCCTTTCACTTCACCTCTGCTCCTTTAATCCAGGTTTCTTCGCCGCGCTTTGACCCTCATCCACGACTCCGTACGAGACGGAAAATAAGGTCTGCGGAAGAAACGGGAAAAATTCATCTTTGATTCCTTCAAAGAGTCAAAAAAAATGACATTTAAATTCTAAAAATTTACTTTATTGACTAATTTTTGGAACAAATGCACAAAAACATCCCTGCATAAAGAAAACGCAGCGAACACGAGTGTTTGAGGCTGATCTGCAACTTCTGAGCAAAGATGTAGAATAAATAGAGACAAAAATAGATAGAAATAGAATCCACAGAGCGCACAGTTACACACAGGAGTGCATTTCATGGTGCATTTTCAACATCTGCACTCAGATAAAGGAGAATAATTATTTCAAGAATAAAGGTGATTTTTTTTTTTTTTTTGCACCTTAACCTCTGACCCTGCATTCATATTCTGTAGTTGGTGCACGCCATTTTTTTTAACAAGTTTCTTATATGAAGATGTTTTTCTTATTTCAAGAAACTAAACTAGTTGATTTCTTCTTCTTTCTTTCTTCTTCTGTTTTTTGCAGAATTTTGTGCTTTTAAAGAATAATTCAGGCGTCATTTTTGTCTTTTCATTTCTTCGAATAAGATATAATTGTGCATAAAATGTACTTTAGTATCTAAAGGCGTAAAACACCGGATAAAGGCTAAAACACAGGATAAAGGCTAAAACATGAGCTAAAGGCTAAAACACACGATAAAGGCTAAAACACAAGATAAAGGCTAAAACACAAGATAAAGGCTAAAACACAAATTAAAGGCTAAAACACACGATAAAGGCTAAAACACAAGATAAAGGCTAAAACACAAGATAAAGGCTAAATCAAACATTAAAGGGACAGTGAGGACTTTCTGAAAAAGCTTGTGTTTTAACCCCCAGCAAATGCTCTAGATGTAAGCCAATATTTTAGTCCTAAACTCCTGTTTAAGCCTTAAGTTTGCGTTTTAGCATTTAGCTTGTGTTCCAGTCATTAGCCTATGTTTAAGCCTTTAGCCAATATTTCAGTCTTCACTCCAGTTTTAGCCTCAAGCCCAGGACTCGGCATCTAGAACGTTTAAGCCTTTAACCAGTTTTTAAGTCTTTATCTTGTGTTTTAGCCTTTCGCCCGTGTTTTAGCTTTTATCTTGAGTTTTAGCCTTTATCCTGTGTTTTAGCCTTTATCTTGTGTTTTAGACTTTATCCTGTGTTTGAGCCTTTATCCTGTGTTTTAGCCTTTATCTTGTGTTTTAGCCTTTATCTTGTGTTTTAGCCTTTAACTTGTGTTTTAGCCTTTATCTTATGTTTTAGCCTTTATCGTGTGTTTTAGCCTTTATCTTGTGTTTTAGCCTTTAATTTGTGTTTTAGCCTTTATCTTGTGTTTTAGCCTTTATCTTGTGTTTTAGCCTTTATCGTGTGTTTTAGCCTTTATTTTGTGTTTTAGCCTTTATCTTGTGTTTTAGCCTTTATCTTGTGTTTTAGCCTTTATCGTGTGTTTTAGCCTTTANAGAGAAAAAGGTGGGGAGAGGGAAACGTAAACTCTGCAAAGTCTTTGTTGCAAAAAATGCATTTTGTTTTGTTGTTACAAGATTAAAATCATGAAATGTTAAAGCAAAGATGTGCAACAGATTTCATGTAGTGTTTCAGTTTCTTCAGACTGAGTTTGATGAAGTTAACTGTGTTTTTATATCTTCTACATTCTGACTCTCTGTGTGTTTCTTTCTCTCTGTTTTCTCCTCCAGTTGCTCAGAAAGCGACACATCGGCAACGATATCGTCACCATCGTGTTCCAGGAGCCCGGGGCTCTTCCTTTCACCCCCAAACACATCCGCTCTCATTTCCAACATGTGTTTGTCATCGTCAAAGTCCACAACCCCTGCACCGAGAACGTCTGCTACAGGTAAAGAGATTTTCACGGCGCTCGGAGATTTTCTTCTTCTTCTTTACGTCAGAGAACGATCCTTTTAACTGAATTTATCAAAGTTAAGTTACGGTATTGTCCAGATTTTGTAAAGTAGAACAAAGGTCCCTTCAAGATTTTGAAAACCTCTGGTCAAAGTCTTGTCAAGGTTTTGTGAAGGTTTTCTCAAGATCTTTTGAAGGTTTTTAAATGCTTGTCAAGGATTTTTTAAGGTCTTTGCAAGATTTTCTTTACTACTTATAAAGGTCTCATCAAGGTTCTGTAAACTTCTCGTCAAGGTTTTGTTAACATTAACCTTAATTATGCAGATTTTGTAAAGTTTTGGTAAAGGTCTGTACGAGGATTTGTAAACTAATTGTCAAGATTTTGTAAAGTTTTTGGAAATGTCTTGCCAATGTTTTGTACAGGTCCTGTCAAAATTCAATCAAGTTTTCGTGAAGGACTAGACAAGGTTTTGTGAAAGTCTTCTCAAGGTTTTGTAAAGTTTTCTAAAAATTCTTTCAAAGATTTTGTTAACTATTTGTAAAGGTCTTATGAAGCTTTGTAAACTTTGGTAGAAGTTTTGCAAAGATTTAACCAAGTTTGTTTAAAGTTTACAAAAAGGTCTCTGAAGGTTTGGAAAAGGTTTTGAAAAATTCTTTAAAGTTTTCATGGAGAAATAGACAAGGTTTTGTTAAGTTTTCAAATCTTGTTTTGATTTTGAAAAGGTCTTCTTGAGGTTTTTACATTTCTTAAAGGTCTGGTCAAGGTTTGGAAAAGGTCTTGTCGAATTTTTTAAAGTATTGGAAAAGGACTAGACAAGATTTTGGTAAAGTTTTGTAAAGGACGTGAAGTTTGAGGAGCTCTTAATTTGAAAGGGTAATAATAACAGGCCGAGTGTTTCCTCCCCTCAGCTGATGATACAGTTATTATCCTCACAGACGTTTTAAATTATGACTCTCAGCTGGTTTTAATAACAGAGCTCGTGTTGAACAGTGAAGTATAAATCATCCTCCTTATTGTCAAACTCCAACTTTTCATCTTCCTCCTCCGCAGCGTCGCCGTGTCCAGATCCAAAGACGTCCCCCCGTTCGGCCCCCCCATCCCCAAGTCCGTCACCTTCCCCAAGTCGGCGGTTTTCAGGGACTTCCTCCTGGCGAAGGTCATCAACGGAGAGAACGCCGCGCACAAGTCGGAGAAGTTCCGCGCCATGGCGACCCGCACGCGGCAGGAATACCTGAAGGACCTCGCCGAGAACTTCGTGAGCACGGCGACGATCGACAACGCCGTCAAGTTCAGCTTCATCACTTTGGGCGCCAAGAAGAAGGAGAAGGTGAAGCCGAGGAAGGACGCTCACCTCTTCAGCGTGGGCGCCGTCACGTGGAGCGTGCGGGCGCGGGACTTCGGGCAGTCGCTGGACGTGGACTGCCTCCTGGGGATTTCCAACGAGTTCATCGTGCTGATCGAGGAGGAGTCGAAGAACGTGGTGTTTAACTGCTCCTGCCGCGACGTCATCGGCTGGACCTCAGGGATTATGAGCATCAAGATTTTCTACGAGCGCGGCGAGTGCGTGATGCTGTCGGCGCACGATAACTGCGGCGAGGACATCCGGGAGATGGTGCAGAGACTGGAGGTAAGAGAATAATCAGCTCCAAAACGAAGAGGAGGTTAAATCCAGGAGCTTTAAAGAGGAGGTAATCTGCTTTTTTTAAGTCTTTATTTTGTCCCTCTGGTGCACCTGTAGGATTTTAACATGATTTATATCTAGAAATAATCTCTCTAGTGTTTGAGTAAACCCTTTCTCCAGCTTCTTTCTGAAACATTTTGTTTTAGCTGCTGTC
Source organism: Thalassoma bifasciatum (assembly GCA_008086565.1). Lineage (NCBI taxonomy): Eukaryota > Metazoa > Chordata > Actinopteri > Labriformes > Labridae > Thalassoma > Thalassoma bifasciatum. The sequence continues at coordinate 3,742 of RPOG01003605.1, read as the reverse complement.
TCTTTAAGAAAAAACCCCGCTTCACTCTGATTGGCTCTCTGGAGGCAGATTTGCAGACCTAGTGTTTGAGGCCCACCCCTCAAATGTGTCATCATTAGGGTGATGTTGTAAACCAGTGGTTCCCAACCTTTTCCAATTCAGGGCCCACTTTTAAGTCTCAAAAATTTTCTCGGCCCACATCCGACCCTGAAAGTACTGATTCTGCAACAACTGGTTAAAATATGGGATAGTGATTAAATTTTTAGATTATAAAACATTTGTTTCATTGCATTTTTTAAATACACTTCAGACCTTTGAAATTTGGGGTCATGTTACATGTTGGGCTGTAACATCCCTTCTTAAAGGACTTTTCTTCTATACAAATGTTTGAAAATGTTTAATATCCTTTAAGTTTTAACATTTTAAACATAATTCTGTATACTTGTGTCTTTATAAAATTACCCATTATTAAATTTCAGACTATTTTGGAAATGATTTGGCCCACTTGCAATACCTCCGCGGCCCACCAGGGGGCCATGGACCACAGGTTGGGAAACACTATTGTAAACATTTGGTGATGAGCTTGTCAAAGTTTTCTGTAGATGACTTAAAATGTCGTTAAGACCCGTTAAAGATCTCGTCATTTGGAAGATCTTGTTAAGATGATGTCAACATTTCTTAAAGAGTTATCGAGGATTTATAAATATTTTGTTGAGACCTTGTGGAGATTATGTTAAGTTTTTGTTGACATACTTTGAAGATTTGGTAAGAACTCCTAAAGATCTCATTGAGATTTTGTAAGATGTGGTCAAGATCTCAGAGTGGCTAAGATCTCCTAAAAATAGTGTTAATACTAGTGATGAGTCGTTCGTGAACGATTCGTTCATTTGAACGAATCTTCTGGGTGAACGAACTGAACCGAATCACTTACTTGAAAAGATTCGTTCATTTATGAACTGCAGTTGTACTTCCCTCTCCTGACTCTTGTCTCTGTCTCTCTTGACTGTTAGAGTCGCCCAAGCCCTCCCCCCCGCACCCATTTATGTCAATGATAGTAATGACTCAACAAACAAGACAGAGTCGGTCGGAAGTCCTGTGTCGCTCAAGCCCGCCCCAACATCTCCCTGTCGTGTCACCAAACTTGATGAAGCAGTGAATGTTTCGGTTTCGTGAAAATATATATGAGCTTTTTATGGCTGCTGTCGGTTCGCAAACTGCTTCTATATCCATAATTACTCAGCTGACTGTTTTAAGATTAATTCTGATGGTTTCAAATAACGTTTATTTCATGAATTAATCACTGACGGACTGTGAAAGCGAGACACAGCTCTGAGCTGGAGCTTTGAATCAGTGATTCGTGAACGTACTGAAGACACGAACATCCAGTACGTGAACGAATCGCGAGCTGACAGAGAGAGAGACTCAGAGCGGACCAAAGCCCTTGACTGGTCCTGAAAATGTATATAACGTATAAATATCAAACACTGTACACTTTTTGATAATGTTTTTATACTTTAAAGTTGATAATTATAATGTTATAATGTGTCTAATATACAGAGATATAGTCTATTTTATTAATATTTTATTGATATTTTATATTTTGCACTGCATGCTCTTTTTGCACATCTGTTTAGCTTATTTCACTAGATGTTTAACTGTGTGTACAATTTTTTTATGTCACACCTGTTTTGGCAATGTGAACGTATTGTAGCAGCCTGGCCATTCCCAAGGGATTGTGGGAATTGTACAACATGTGTTTGTTGTTAGTTCTAGCTGGTTCTGCATTTTATTGAGTAGTTTTTATTCTTTGGGTTATATTTCAGTATAAGTTGACCCAGTGGTGACTTGGGTTATGTTTCTGGAGGACAACCATGAGTAAAGTAAGTTTTCTCAGCAGTTAGTACCATAGGAAACTGGATATGTGGCGTTGTGTCAGTTCACTGAGTATTGAGTGATACATGTAATTGTGGTGGTGTAATGAATGACTTGGTGAACGAATCCTGTGAATGAATCTTTTTACTGAACTGATTCTAATGATTCGATTCACTCAAAAGAACTGCTTTGCCCATCTCTAGTTAATACGCTGTAAAGATGTTAGCATTACATGATGATCTTGTAAATTTTCTGTAGATCTCTTAAAATGTTGTTGAGAAGTGGTCAAGCTCTTTTAAAGATCAGGGTCAGGTCTTGTTATTTGAAAGATGTTGTTAAGATCTGTGATGTGGTCAAGATCTTGTTGTGTCTAAGATCTCGTAAAGATGTTGTTAACATTCTGTGATGAGCTTGTCAAAGTTTTCCGTAAATCTTCTATAAGCCTGGTCAAGATCCCGTAAAGATCGGGGCAAGATCTCGTTATTTGAAAGGTCTTGTAAAAATCTTGTGAAAATGATGTCAAGATTTCGTAAAGAATTAATGAGGGTTTTTAAAGATCTTGTTAATATTTTGTTTACTTGTCGTTAAGGATTTGGAAGATCTCATAAAGACCTTTAAAAGTCTCATCAAGATCTTGTGAAGATGTGGTAAAGATCTTGACTCATTAGACTCATACAGATCTTGTTAATAACTTGTAAATATTTTGTAAATTTTAGGTGATGACTTTGTCACAGTTTTCTGTTGATCTCTAAAAATGTCGTTCAGACCTGGTCAAGATCTCGTAAAGATTTGGTTAAAAACCTTTTTATTTGACAGATCTTTTAAAGCTCTAGTAAAGAAGATTTCTTGAAGAGTTGATCAGGATTCTGAATATCTTGAAAGATTTTTTAAAGTTGTCGTAAACATGTCACGAAGATCTGACAAAGATATTGAAAAGTCTCGTTAAGATCTTGTAGAGGTTTTGTAAAAATGTAAATATTACGTGAGGATCTCGTAAAGACCTTTTGCAAGATCTCATTGAGGCTTAGATCTCGTAAAGAAGAGTTTAATACGTCGTAAAGATGTTGTTCACATTAGGTGATGAGCTTGTCAAAGATTTCTGTGATCTGTTAACCAGGTCAAGATCTTGTAAAGATTTTGTCAAGTTGTTGTTAACATATCGTAAAGATTTGGTACGATCCCGTAAAGCTCGTGTAAAGTTTCCATCAAACCTTGAAGATCAGAAATGTTGACGTTTCTTCGCAGCTTCCTCTTCTTTCTTTCTTTCTTTGGCTGACTCAAAACTACACTTGTCTCTAATTTCTGCTCTCGACCACTTTAAACTTTTCTCTCCGAGCGTTTCAAACCTTCCTGCGGTCGTTTCAGCCCCGTTGTTTCTGAACAGTTCGCTGTGAAAGCTGAGTAAACGCCGGAGTAATCTATCATCACAGAGCTGCAGTAAATCTGTTTTCACACCGAGCTGCGTGAGGAAAACGTCCTCCGAGCTCTAAATGGAGCAGCGAGGTATTTGACTCTGGGATATTTGAGGTTAGTGTGCGGCGAAAACGAAGCATTCTGGAGATATTGCTTTAACCACCCGAGCTTTGCTTCTCGCCACAAACCGTGTGATTTTATTTCCATCATTATGTCAGCGCAGCTTTCTCAGCATCCAGGCCGTCACATCAAATGTTCGCCTCGCAGGTCGTCAGCTTTTATTTTTCCCCCCTGACAGAATTAACCCAAACGTTTCCCGTCGGCTCGGATCGTCCGGGTCGCTCGGGGACGGGAGTGTCACTTTAATGTGCGACTGAGAAGTGAAGTCAATAGAGTCCAGAGAGGATTACAGACCTCCTGTTGTTCGCTTTCTTTGGCTCATCACCCAGAATCAGCCGAGGTTTACGGCCTGACGTTT
>RPOG01003604.1:25883-56212 GCA_008086565.1 Thalassoma bifasciatum | reverse complement strand
GAGTGCAATATTTCCTTCCATCATGAATTGAGTATTTCATCACATGTATTTCTTTATTCTATGAAACCTGTGTTATTTGAACACATCTTTAAACTATTAAAATATAACATGTTTTTTTGTGTTTTGGTTCCTCAAACCCCCAAAATGTCAGGTGGTGCAACCGTCCTGACAAGTATCCACAGTAATTAAACTCTAAAAATTGAATGTCAGTTATTGTAAATGGAAATTAAAAATACAGTGGCATTATTTTATGCTTGAACCTTTTTAAATAAAACATTCTTTGCAAATAAAAAGAATTTTAAAGCTGTTGAGAAATGTAAAAAACTTTTGTCCCGTAATTTTCACCTTGTCAAATGTCAGGGTGGTGCAACCGTAACATTAGACTTTTATTTTAAAGTGAAGAGAATAAAACAGGAAACAGGAAACTGCATCAGCCAGAGGAGCCCAAATGACATTTGTGACCAAGTGGAAAAGTTTGTAGATTTCTCTGAAATACTGATAAAAAAGGTTTTTTCACTTCATTGGTGACTGGAACAATTTCCATGTCAGGTGGTACAACCAATGTAATAATGTGAAATGTTATTTTAACATCAAATTATTTATCTTATTCACAAATAAAAGAAATGAAACACACAAAATGAAAATGTATGAGTCACTACAGACACTTGAGAGATACTTGCCAATAATTTCACACAGAAAAAATAACAGGAACATATAAATATATTTTCATATATTTGGTTGCTCCACCTGACATTTTTGGGTGCTCAAATTAAAAATACTAAAAAATAATGAAGCTAAAAACTTTGAAATGTTAGTCAACTACTGAAATCTGTTAGAAAACTTAATTCTTCTCTCAGAAATATGTTTTTATCCATTTTCAAAGAACTTTTTAAAAATACGTTTTTTACCCTCTTTTTGTCATTGACCCTTTTATAGTTTCACACCAGGACGTTTGCTGTTGTTTACAGAAACGTTGGTGAGGTTGAAAGAAGAAGAAGAAGTGATGCGTTTGCTCTGTTTTCCCTCTCTCTCCCCCCTTTAACCCCCCCCCCTCCCAGGTGTGCAGGTGTGATGTGCGTCCTCGTGCCGCGCTCAGACAGGACGCTCTGATGGGTTTTATCTCTGTGTGAAGCAGAAGTAAACATTTTCACTGAAGCTGCTCTGAAGGTTTTTGTGTTTTCTCTTTTTTCTCCTCTACCTTTGAAGTTTGGGAGGAAAAGAGGAATTAAAGCTGCATCGTTGCAGCGCGGTGACATCAGCTCTGCAGGGTTATTAGAGGCGGTAAACTCAGGTTATTTATATTGTCATAAAAACTTCTGAGGAGGGGATAAAGAGGAAAAAAAGTTATTTCAACTCTCCAAACTCTGCCACCTCCATCCTAACGGGAGGTTTTAACACCGGGCCTGAAATCGGATCAGAGCCAAGTTTGGGACACGAACGTTTCACTCAGTTAAAGTCAGAGTTTTCCACATTTAAGGAATAAAACAGCAGCAGTTTCTCACATCAGTCTGATATTAAACGTCCTGAGTTTGAACCGTGATGATAAATCAGTGAGTTCACGTGTGACCAAACGTTTTCACCTGGAGGCGTTTTCTCGCTCGCTCGCTCGGTCCAACAGAGGAAACTAAACCAAAGACGTTTCATCAACAAGGTTAAGAAATTAAAAGTTTCATGATGTTTTAAATTCATCAACACGTCTTTGTCATGAACAGGTGTTTCATTTGTCTACACTTATGTTTTATTTCGGTTCTTACAGACAATTAGGTTGATTCAGGTCAAGAAAGGCAGAAAAGTTCAAGTGAGAAAAAAAAAAAAATTTCTACTTTTTTTCTAAAATGTTTACTTCTTCTGTCAGAGTCAAAATTAGAAAAAGACAAGTCAAAATACTGGAATAAAAGGATGAAATTTTGGACAATACAGTCAATGCTTTGTGATAAAGTTCAAATAACGAGTAATATGTCGAAATTTTAAGATAAAAAGCAGAAATTTTGACTTTTTTGACAAAATTTGTTTGACTTTTCATTTCAAAATTTTGCCTTTTTTCTTATAACTTTGACTCAATCTCAAAATCATGACTTTTTATCTCATATTCTGGAATAAAAAAATTGAAATATTAGAAAATATATGCAATGTTTTGAGACTATAAAGTAAAAATTATGAGGAAAGGATCAAAATTTTGAGATGAATTGTAGAAATTACTTTTTTAAAATCTCACTTATCTGACTTATCATCTTAAATATTTGACTTTTTTCTTATAATTTTGACTTTATCTCAAAATTGCGACTTTTCTTTCAAGAATGTTAACTTGTTCAGTGAGAAAAAGAATCAAAATTTCATCAACAACGTTAAGAAATTAAAAGTTTTGTGATGTTTTATATTCATTAACACGTCTTTGTCATGTGAAGATGTGTTTACTTCAGCTTTTTCACATTTTATAACTCGTCCGAGATCCAAATATAACACAAAAGTTCAGATTTATATTTTATTTAGGTTCTTTACAAACACTTTGGTTGATTCAGGTGAAGAAGGGCAGCAAAATTAAAGTGAGAAAAAGGTTAAAATTTCTACTTTTTATCTTAAAATTGTGACGTTTTTTCTTAAAATGTGACTTTTTAACTAAAATTGTTAACTTCTTCTGCTATAGTCAAAATTATAAGAAGAAAAGTCACAATTCTTGAACAAAAAGTTAAAATTTTGGAAAATAAAGTCAGTATTTTGTGATAATAAAGTGAAAATTATGAGTAAAATCTCAAAGAAGTCGAAATTTTGACTCATTTAATGTAATTTATATGACCTTCCATCTAAAAAAATTACTTTTTTGTCAAAATTTTGACTATCTCGAAATTGTGAATTATTATTATATTGACTATAAATCTGAAAATTTCTGTTTAATCTTAAAACTATGACCTTTCATCAAAAAATGTGAACTTTTTTTTTTAGTCAGAGTCAAAAGTGTAATAATAAGAGTCAAAGTAATATTTTGCAACCTGCTTTGTTGATTTTTCTTCTTCTTTCAAACATGTCAAATCGAAAGTTTTGAGACAATTATGATTATTTATCTCAGAATTTGAGTTTCATCTCTCAAATTGTTGACTTTTTAACTCAACATTTAATTTTTTGTCTCAAAATTTCAACTTTAGCCCAATAATTTTTACTATAAATCTCGAATTTTTAGACTTTTTATCCCAAAAATTTGACTTTTCAACTTTGAATATGAATTTTAGGCCAGAAATATTGACTTATTTCTCGTAATTTTAACTTATCTTGTGGTCATTCAGTCGATTCATTCTTATTTTTATAACTGGGGTTGCATGGCTTTATTTTCTGGAGGGCAGCTGCCCCCCTTTGCCCCCACCTGTAGCTCCGCCCCTGGCACTCCTGATGTTTTGGCCTCTGTAGTTTCAGAGCTCGATCGTCTGAGCTTCCTCTGAAGACTAAGCAGAGATTCATGAGTATGAGGCTTATTTTCCGTTTATCCCGACGATGTTGTTGTTTATTCCGACGTTTATTACGACGCTAATTATTCCGGCGACTGATCCGTAAACAACGCGCAGGGACGTCTTTCGTTTCCTTTTATCAGAAAGTGTTTAAAACAAACAGTGACCCGGCGCTCTGCTGCTCCCAGAGCCATCACTGCCACACAGGCGAAGATTAATGCTGCTCACAAAGAGCCGGGCATGCTGGGAAATAAGACACAGTCGCTCCCGAAAGGACGCGTCCTTTTCCTCTGGCTATAAACACACACACACAGATTTGCACACACACATATTTCCCTTATGTCTTTTATTCACCAAGCGTGACAGAACCCTCCTGTCGAGCGGCCCTCGACGTGAGGACACTTTTGGTAAGTTATTTGTCGACTTAGACAGGAGGTAATAGGGCGGCTGCGGTGGCGGCGGCGGGTCCCTCGCGGCCTCGCTCCGACACTATTTACATGTTGTAATTTGTCAGCAACATTAACAGGAGGCACAATGGCGACTCAATACACTTCGAATACAACGAGACGAGCTGTGAGGAGGAGGGAAACTGGTTCACGGAGGGGGGTGAGGTAAGCAGGCCACACACGTGAACACGCCACCAACACGCCGTGAACACGCCGGGAACACGCCATGTGTGAGAACGCGATAAGACATGAGGGATCATTCATCTGTTTGCTGGATGTCTCTCTTTTGACATTCATCTCTCCCCCCCCCCCCCACCTCCTCCAGCTGAGGCCGCGGGGGGCGAGGGGGGGATTTCAAACGGCGAGATAAATCAGGACGCTAAACCCCAAAGCACAGGCGTGACTTTGAAGAGCGTTAAACAAAAGCAGGAGTGGACAGTCGGCACTTTTTCACGGCTCTGCTTAAAGGCTCAGTGTTGTTTCACGGCAGCGTCATCGCCGCCGCGCAGACGCCGTCAGACGTTAAATAACCACGAGTTTGAGGCGGGAAACCTAAAGACGCCTTTTCAGAAATTTGAAGGCGTTTTGGTTTCACTTTACAACAACAGTCTCTTTCACCTTCTTCGACCCCGTCTCATAATTTTGTGTTAACTGTCTCAAACTGGTTTTATCAAAATTTTGAGATAAAAGGCAAATTAATGTGATAAAAAGTCAAAATTTTATCTTTCGATCCAAAACATTTGACTTATCCTATAATTTTTGACTTTATATCTAAAAGTTTTTACTTCTTATCTCAAAATTTCTGCTTATCTCATGATTTTGACTTTTAATGTAAAGACTTTTTTGCCTTTAAATTATGACTTAATCACCTTCCACTTTTGACTAAACTCAACATTTCAACATTTTTTTAGAACTGTGATATTTTTAATCTCAACATTTCCACTTTTTATAGAACTGTGTTTTTTCTTATCTCAAAATTTCAACTTTTTTGGAACTGATTTTTTTTTTTATCTCAAAATTTCAATTTTATTTTTGGACTGTGATTTTTTCTATCTCAACATTTCAACTTTTTTTGGAACTGTGATTTTTTTAATCCCAAAATTTCAATATTTTTTTAGAACTGTGATATTTTTAATCTCAACATTTCCACTTTTTATAGAACTGTGTTTTTTCTTATCTCAAAATTTCAATTTTATTTTTGGACTGTGATTTTTTTTATCTCAAAACTTCAAGTTTTTGGAACTGATTTTTTTCATATCTCGAAATTTCAACTTTTTTAGGAACTGATTTTTTTTTTACCTCAAAATTTCAATTTTATTTTTGGACTGTGATTTTTTTTATCTCGAAATTTCAACTTTTTATAGAACTGTGATTTTTTTAATCCCAAAATTTCAACTTTTTTTTAGAACTGTGATTTTTTTTATCTCAAAATTTCAACTTTTTTTGGACTGTGATTTTTTTCTTATCTCAACATTTCAACTTTTTTTTTTGGACTGTGATTTTTTCTTTATCTCAAAATTTAATGTTTCAAAAAATCTCAAGAAAGCCGAGTTTTTATTTTAAATTTTATCACTAGCGGAAATGTGCTTCCATAACTGTGCATCAGCTTAAATTAAAAGTAAAAAAATGTGTTTCCTGTGCAAAAATACAAATAATGCCTCAAAAATCTCAGTTTAAGTGTAATTGATATGTTGAGTCAGTGTTTAGGTCTGGATGTGTCAGTGCTGCTATATTTGCATATGAACGTCCTTTTACCCAAAACAGTTCGCGCAATGAAAAAAATTGCACCGGTTTCTGAAAGTTGAGACGTTGCTTTTTAAACCAACACGTTGTCATTACGGTAATTTCACTCAGGCGTTTACGAAAATCTGCAAATAAACACACAGGCTGTGGCGAGGATGAATGAGAGGGAAACACAAAGAAAACAGAGCAAAGCTTTTCCAAAAACCCCAAAAAGAAGATTATTCCCCGTTATAAAACTTCCACTGAAGCTTCTGCATGACTCGGAGAAAAAAGGAGCAACTTCATGACAGAAAAGGTAACGATAGACGGATGGATGAAGCTTTTTCTGTCTAGTTTTTACTTCATATACATAATTTAATGCCTGATTTGAGGCTTGAATTGTTGCTAAACTTTATAAATACTGAGCTCAGGTAAAAGACTAAAGGTAAAGACTAACGATCAGTTAGAAAAAAGATTATACAACAGACTTGCAGTAAAGAATTTTTTTGAGAGAAGAAAATACAAAAAGAGGGGGCTACGGAAATCACAGATAATATATTGTATATTTAAGCTTCATTTTTTTAACTTGAAAAATTATATTTGCTTGAAAAAGGTCTGTGACTGAAACATTGCAATAAATTATCCTGGAAGTTGTCCCAGTTTTTGGGAATTCTTCCTTTAACAGATCATGCTTTTCAAATTCAATACTATAATTCAAATTTTATTTCCAGTGACACAAATCTCACCTCAAACACCTGCTGCTCACATTGAAGACTCAGTGTTGGGGTGGGGTGTGAGGGGCCCCAATGGCTAGGTTTGCCCTGGGCCCCCAAAATGACTAAATACGCCCCTGCACATTCCCCTTGTATCATGTTATCAAGTTTTTCTTTGTGTCTGTTTCCAGGAACCTGTTAGTTTGTTAGTTTCCAAGCTCTAAAGTTTCTGTTTCGTAAAACCTTTCTCCAAACTTTGACACAGCAGTAACACAGTGAAAGTGACAGAAATAATAATAATAATCATTATTTTTAGAGCTGACTCATCAGGCGTTGAATTCCTGCCTGATAATTGTTGCTGAGGGAACCAGAGGCAGGAACAGAGCGTCCTGTTCAGCCAGCGCCAACACGTGATGATGATGGCGTTATGATTTCTGTGTGTGTGTGTGTGTGTGTGTGGACCATGGGGCAGGATTAACACACATTCCTGCACACACACACACATCCACACGCTGTATGCATGACCACACACACTCTCACACAAACACAAACACTGGCACAGAGGTCAAAAAAAACCTTCGACCACTACCGTCTCTCTCAACCACCTCGACAAAGTAAAAGTGTGTGTACGTGTCTCGCCGCACTACAAACACAACCCCCCCCCCAGAGTGGACATAGACTCGACGTCTGTCTGACCCTAATTCTCCTTTTGTCTTGGTCCTCCTACTATTTTCCCGTTGTCGTGCTCCTCTTTGAAGCTCCAACAACGACGACCACGACCACAATGAAGATGTGTTGGAGAAAGCGCTGAAGTTTGGGATGTTACAGCTCAGGATTAATATTATATTTTCTCTGAGAATTTAGAGCAAATGAGCTGCACCTCATATCAGTTCAGTTCAGTCCATGAAGGCTGGGTTGTCTGCAGCCCCTGAACTGGGACAGGTTTAGATTTCCTTTAACTTCCAAAGCTCTTAACGAGCCCATCATTGGAATCACCTGTGCTCATCAGCCAGGCTGTTCTGTTTGTGTGAGAGTGTTTGTGTGAGTGTGTGTGTGGGGGGGAGAAAGGTGACTAGAGTTTATTTTAAAGGTAGAGTTTGCAGAATCTTCAGTTCAGTTTGTTTCCTTGTCTTTAATCACCGTCCTTCACATCAACCGGCTGAAACGTAACAAACTGGAAACAAACAGTGGAATTTGTGCAGCACAGAGTGAAGACGCTAACAGCTTTTTTCAGTTACAGTCAGATGCAGCAACACAAGAGCAAACTGCAGAGACCTGCAGGAGTGTGAAACAATGGGCCTCATTCACGAATAAATGCGTAGAAATGTTCTTACTCCCCGCACGAAATGAGACGCAAAATCACCGTCGGATTCATGACACGTGAGCAGCAGCTGTTTTTGTTCGCTCCAGCGTATATTAGTGAATCAGAATCATTCTAAATCCACAGGCGCGTTCCTGCATCCTGACATTAACATAAACCACGCCCCAATACATCCATATAAGGACATCTGTTCAGAGGTTCAGGAGGAGGAGCAGTCTTCCTTTAGGTCCTCATCATCAGCATCAACCTCACAGCTCGTTCTCTCGGTGTCTCAGAGACTCGTCTGCAGACGCTCGTCCTGACCGGAGATAAATGAAGTCGACTAAGAGGACCACGACACTCCCTCTAGCATGGCACATAGGCACTGTAAAATAACACATTAAAACAGCTGCTGGATATTTTTACAAACAGGTAAATAAATCTGAGTGAACAGCTGAGCTGTGTGTGCGGCATTTACTCAGAAAATGTTCAAAATCATAAGAAGAAGCAAATTATTTTACGTCTTCATTCAGTTTCACAACTTTATGAAACTGTTTGTCAGAGCAGTCGATGATTTAATCAACATAAAATAATGTGACATTCTGATATGCACATGATTATATTTTTAATCTAAACTAAGCATTTTATTTAAGATTCAATATTATAAACATGATGAGGAAGAAAATATGTCCTCCACAGTTTTTATTAATGAATTCTATTTAAGGCTTTTTTCTTTTACTGAAAGTAGAAAATTTTACAATACAAAAATCACTTTTCTCAGACACAAAATTCAATATATTTGTCGACTAGTAAGTAATAAACACGCATGAGTACCAGACTCCTCCAAGATGTAAACAAGTGTTTCATTCTTCTTTAAGTCCATTCTTTTGAAAGATGAATCACAGGTTTGTGCGTCAAACGTTCGTACGAATGATTTAGGCACGAATTTGTGCGTACGAACGTTTTGTGAATGAGGCCCAATGAGAGTAAATCAAGACACAAACTCTCAAACTCACTATTTAACCTTCATTTATCATCAGGTCGCTGCTCGGCCTCATGGGAGCTGAATGAAATAGTGGGAAGTGTTTTAAAGGTGACGGTTTGCTCTGAGGGCTTCACCTGCTGCAGGTTTTTCATCCTCACACACATGAGGATATATGTGTGTGTGTGTTTCTGTGTGTGTGTGTGTGTGTGTGTGTTTTCTCTTTGTTCCTCTCTTCTTCCGTGTGTGTCGAGGCGACTTGGCAGCGTTGTGCTGTGTGTAATGAAACACTGACCTTTTGTGAGTCGTGCTGTAATTGGCCAAATCAGCAGAGCTTTCCCACGCTTCACAAAACACAATTCACTGAATTCACACACACACACACACACACACACACACACACACACACACAGAGTCAGGACTGTAATATCAGCATGTCTTGTGCTCAGAAACGTTCTCCGGGGCGAGCTAAAGGTCCAGAGCTGCTTTAAAAACTCTGTGTTTTCATGCGAAGCTGCAGCTGAACCTGAATTTTACGGTCGTCGTGTGTAAACCTGAGTTTTCTTCGCTCAAGTCGATGAAAATATTTCTGTTCCACCGGAGCCTCGGATCTGAGAGAGAGACTTTCTGAAAACCAGGCTGAAGCTGGGCCAAGCTTCTGGTCAGGAGGCCTGTTAGTCAGAAAATCAGAGGACCTTCAAGCCAGAATATTAAATGGCACATGAGTCAGAAAGCCTGTTAGTCAAAAAGTCAAAAGGCTTGGTGACAGAAAATAAAGTGTGCAATTAGTCCAAAAATTAGAGGGCCCATTAGTCAGTGAGCCTTTTAGACAGAAAATAGAAAGGCCTGTCTGCCCAAATATCAAAAGGCACATTAGTCAGACAGCCTGTTAGTCAAAAAGTCAAGAGGCCAATTGATCAAGAGGCCTGTTAGTCAGAAAATAAGGACTGTCAGAAAGAAATTCAGTAAGCTTGGTATCCAAAAACTCTAAAGGCCCATTCATCAGAAAGCCTGTTAGTCAAAAAGTCAAGAGGCCCAGTAGTCAAGAAGCCTGTTAGTCAGAAAATCAGAATGACTGTTATAAAGAAATTCAGTAGACCTTATAGCCAAAAAACTAGAAAAGGCCTATTAGTTAGAAAGCCTGTTAGTCAAAAAGTCAAAAGGCCCATCAGTCAGAGGGCCTGTCAGTAAGAAAATCAGAAAGCATATTAGTCAGATAATCAGAAGAAAAGGCCTGTTAGTCAGAAAGCCTGTTAGACAGAAAATAGAAAGGCCAATTAATCAGAAAGCTTGTTGGTCAGAAAATTAAAAGGACTTTCAGCAAGAAAATCAGAAGGCCTGTAAGTCAGAAAATTAGAAAAACTGTCAGAAAGAAATTCAGTAGGCCTGTGAGCCAAGAACCCAAATAGCCCATTAGTCAAAAAGCCTGTTTGTTAGAAAATCAGAAGGCCTGTTAGTCAGAAAATTAAAAGGCCAATTAGTTTGAAAGTCTGTTAGTCAAAAAGTCAAAAGACCCATTAGTCAGAGGGCCTGTTAGATCGAAAATCAGAGGGATTGTTAAAAAGAAATTTGGTTGGCCTGTTAGCCAAAAACTCAATCCGCCCATCAGTCAGACAGCCTTTGAGTCAGAAAAACAGACAGCCTGACAGTAAGAAAATCAGAAGGCCTATTAGTCAAAAAAATCAAAAGGCCCATCAGTCAGAGGGCCTGTCAGTAAGAAAATCAGAAAGCATATTAGTCAGATAATCAGAAGAAAAGGCCTGTTAGTCAGAAAGCCTGTTAGACAGAAAATAGAAAGGCCAATTAATCAGAAAGCTTGTTGGTCAGAAAATTAAAAGGACTTTCAGCAAGAAAATCAGAAGGCCTGTAAGTCAGAAAATCAAAAGGCCTATTAGTAAGAAAGCCTGTTAGTCAAAAAGTCAAAAGGTACATTAGTCAGAGGGCCTGTCAGTAAGAAAATCAGAAAGTGCGTTATTTAAAAAATCAGAAAGACTGTTAGAAAGAAATTCAGTTGGCCTGTTAGCCAAGAATGCAAACGGCCCCTTAGTCAGAAAGCCTGTTAGTCAGACATTTAGAAGGCCTGTCAGTCAGTAAATCACAAAGTCTGTCAGTCAGAAAATCACAAAGTCTGTTGGTCAGAAAATCAGAAAAAATTGGAAGTTAGAAAATAATTCTGTAGATATATGAGTCAGAAAGCCTGTTGGTCAGATAACTGGAAGGCCTGTTATTCAGAAAACTATTAAACCAATTGGTAAGAAGGCTTGTTGGTCAAAAAGTCAAAAGGCCCATTAGTCAGAGAGTCTGTTAGATGTTAAATCAGAGGGCCTGTCAGCATGAAAATCATAAGGCTTGTAAGTCAGAAAATTAGAAAGACTGATTGAAAGAAATTCAGTTGGCCTGTTAGCCAAGAACACAAATGGCCTATTAGTCAGAAAGCCTGTTTGTCAAACAATCAGAAGGCCTGTTAGTAGGAGAGCCTGTCAGTCAAAAAGTCAAAAGGTACATTAGTCAAGAAGCTCTTGGTCAGAAAATTAGAAAGACTGTTAGAAAGAAATTCAGTTGGCCTGGTAGCCAAGAATGCAAACGGCCCCTTAGTCAGAAAGCCTATTAGTCAAACATTTAGAAGGCCTGTCAGTCAGTAAATCACAAAGTCTGTCAGTCAGAAAATCAGAAAAAATTGGAAGTTAGAAAATAATTCAGTAGATATATGAGTCAGAAAGCCTGTTGGTCAGATAATTGGAAGGCCTGTTATTCAGAAAACTATAAAACCAATTGGTAAGAATGTCTGTCAGTCAGAAAATTAAAAGGCCACTTAGTTTGAAGGCCTGTTAGTCAAAAAGTCAAAAGGCCCATTTGTCAGAGAGTCTGTTAGATGTTAAATCAGAGGGCCTGTCAGCATGAAAATCATAAGGCTTGTTAATCAGAAAATTAGAAAGACTGTTATAAAGAAAATTCAGTAAGCCTGTTAGCCAAGAATGCAAACGGCCTATTAGTCAGACAATCAGAAGGCCCGTTTGTTAGAAAGTCTGTTAGTCAAAAAGTCAAAAGGCTCATTAGTCAGAGAGCCTGTCAGTAAGAAAATCACAAAGCCTGGTCGTCAGAAAATCAAAATGAGTGTGAGAAAGAAATTCAGTAGGCTTGTTAGTCAGAAAATCAAAAGGTCAATCAGTTAGAAAGTCTCTTAGTCAAAAAAATCAGAGGGCCTGTTAGTCAGAAAATCACCCGTTAGTAAGATTGTCCATTAGTCCGAATAATAGAAGGTCTGTTAGTTGGAGGGATTATTAGTTTTTTTGGCTGGTTAGTCATAAAACCAGAAAGCTGGTTAGTCAGACGAGGATTTTTTGACTTATACTTACAGATATTTTCACTCAAAGACTAAAACTCCGTCTGATCTAACGACCAAACGTGCGGAAAATTCTGCAGCTGTTTCACATCAGAAAGTTTCTCGAACGTACGAGCGTGAAACTCTGACTAATCCAGAGTTTTGTGTTTGTTCTGCTTTAATCTGAGCTGAGTAAAGCGGCATTTTCCTGCCTGGTCCTCAGGGTTAGTTTCTGAGTAAACGCCGCTCTCTCTCAGCTGCTGTTAAACTCTGGTCCTTTCACACTCCTACGTCTGCAGGTGTGTGTCCACTCTGATGTGTTTTCTGCGGCTCAGCAGAAAATCGGCTGAGGGCTGAACGGCGCTCTGACCCCGGCGTCTCTGCGGACTAATACGCCGACACTTAACACACTCGTTCTGTACTGGAACAGCACACTCAGGCTGTTTTTCTCCCTCACACACACATTTACACACATTTACACACAGCTCCAGGTTTTTATTTCCTAACACACAAACACGCCGGCTTCCTGCTGTCAGGTCTTTGTGAGTTTTACCCACAGCAGCGGCGTCTAATTGCAGCCCTGTCTTCTGGAAATCACTTTTATATCACACTGATTTGTTTTGGCAAAAGCTGTTTGTTTGGAGGGGAAACTTAATTTAAAGCTGGACCACTTTCACTGTCGAACATAACAACATTTCAGCGTGTTTATCTTCTAATCCTCCAGAGACTGCCGGCTTCCTCTGCTCTGTTTGGGCTGAGCAGGACCTGATTAGGATAAAAACAACTATTACCTTAAAGAAGAGCTGAAATCTGACGTCCTCGTGGGGATGATTCTGCCGCACAGCTGAAAAAAAATCATCTGTTTCAGAGGCTTCGACCTCCCTCAGGTTTTAACGATTAGATCTGAACTCACATGAAGCTCCTATAACTACAGGAAACACAAACCCTCATCTCTACTGACTTTTTTTGTGCAAATATTCCCACATTTTGGATTGGATTCCTGCAGCTTGTTCCTAAAAAGCTTGCACAGGTTGAACAAGGAGAGAGTAACACAACTAATCCAAACAAGAAATGTGCAACTTTTGCAAATTCTTGAACATTTATGAGGCTGACTTAAAAAATCATTTTCTGCAGTAAAACTTTGGATACTGTCCCTTTAACGCTGTAATAAAGTCCTGCTCTCCTTCATTTCCATCCATTATTATTTTAACATCCTGACCTCGAGCCAATTACCTGCAGTTTAAATGAGCGTTTTCTGCACACGCTCAGTTGCACTTTGCTCTCTTTAATGAAATAAATCTGTTTTATTCCATCACGCTGACCTACATATCACATCGTCATCATCAGACCCAGAAACTTTCTCCGCAGCAGAAAAACGCTGCAGACTGAAACCAGACGTTTGGCAGCCGTGACCTCGACACCTGCTCAGGTAAAAACCGGATTACTGCAGCTCACACCTGATTTCATGAGCTGTTAGAAAAAGAAGAAACCTCTGATTTCAGGCTCGGACACCGCTCTTCCTCTCTCTCTCTTTCTCTCTTTCTCCCTGCAGACGAGTGCATCCGTCCTGACCCGGTCACACCACACACACACCGTGACAGTCCATTTAAACTTTTCCATTTTCAAGAACATTTCCAGCTCACTTTCCAATCCCGCCCTGCATGAACTCACTCACACAGACGAGGAGTGGTTGTAAGGAATGCAGTGCATGCACATACTGTAATGATATATATCTAAATATACGTTTTTATGCCGCCGAGCTGCTGCCGCGTGGATGAAGAATGAAACTCCCTGTTTCCGTCACCTGAAATGTTGCTGATTCTACACCTCTGTCTCCCTCCATCTATTTCTTTTCGCTGCTAATTTACAGCAGCAGCTACAAGAAATGATGATGCCTGACTTTATGTTTTTCCATTTGGATTGTTGTTGAAGAGAGTCTCTGCAGAACCCAGCTCCTCTGAGAGTGACAGGAGCAGTTTTTCATTAGTTCCTCCTGAAAATCAACCACCTGCAGCCTGACTTGTGTTTTATGGTTCATTTCAGACGCTCAGACACCGGCAGAAGCTTTAGAGATGCATTTTGAAGAAGCTGTATCAAGTGTTTATTGATAATAATTAATGTGCATCATCACTGATGAGTGAGTGAAGCCTGTAGTGAAGTTTCCGTCTCAGTAATGAGGCTCAGACTCTGACATATCACCACTAAATGATTTTTATTCATAGAAACATCTTCCCCTAATTAACACTGTTTGCTTACTTAATTTCCCAAGATGCCGCTCTGCAGATGGTCAGCAAAAACTGTTCAATAAGCTCAGCTGCTCAGCGACATTATCTCTCACACACACACACACACACACACACACACACACACACACACACACGGGTCACTGCAGAATCATCAGCCTGTCTGCGACGAGGAAAACAAGATTTTCTCTGCAGTGGTTTCAAATCTGAAGGGTCTCACCTCATTTTCTCAATTTTGGTCATCAAACGCTGATTATCCTGATAGATTATTACATCTTTCACCNGTTTCAAGATGCACAATAAGGAGGCACTTGAGGAAAAATGGGCTGAAGAAAGACATTTCTACACAAATGCCACAAAGTTTCCTGCTTACAATACGCCAAACAGCACAGAGACAAGCCTCAAAACTTCTGGAACAAAGTCATTTGGAGTGATGAGAGCAAAAGTGAACTTTTTGTCCACAACCATAAACATTGTTCCATTTGGAGAGGAGTCAACAAGGCCTATGATGAAAGGTCCACCATTCCTACTGTGAAACACGGAGGTGGATCATTTTTAGATAAATGGTTGATATTGTAGAGAGGAAGTCAAGTTTTTGAGACAATAAAGTGAAAATTCTTCATAAAATGTAGAAATTTGGGAGAAAAAGTCAAATCTTTTGGATAAATAGTTCAAATTTTGAGACCAAAAATCCAAATTTTGAGATTAAAAATTAAGTGAAAAGGCAAATTTTTATATAATTAAGTCAAAATTTTAAGATAAAAAGTTGAAATTTGTGATTATTTTAAAATCTGGGATGCAAAATTGAAATCTGAGATTATAAGTTCAAAACATGGGGAGACAAGTCAAAATTATAGGATAAAAATCAAAATTTGCAAGAAAGTCAAAGTTTTGAGATCAAGGTAAAAAAAATTTAGGGCAAAAAAACCCACAATATTGTGAAGAAGACAAAATGTTGAGATAAAAAGTCGGTATTTTCAAAGAAGTCACATTTTTGAAATTATCAAGTGTAAGATTTTAGATTAAAAGCTGAAATCTAGGACCTGCCATTGGCTACAGCAGAATAAAGTGAAGGTTCTGGAGTGGCCATCTCAGTCTCCTGACCTCAATATCACTGAGCCACTCTGGGGAGATCTCAAACCTGCAGTTCATGCAAGACAGAGCAAGAATTTACAGGAACTGGAGGCTTTTTGCCAAGAAGAATGGTCAGTTTTACCATCTGAGAAAATAAAGACCTTCATCCACAACCAGCACAAAAGACTTCAAGCTGTCACTGATGTTAAAGGGGGAAATACACGCTGTTAAGAACTGGGGGAGGGAAACTTTTCATCAGGCTCATTCTGGAAGTTTCTGTTCTCATTATGATTTAAAAAGAGTAAACACAGAGTGACAGAAAAGTTTCTGTGAGAAAAGGACAGTAAATCATAAATTCTGCTGGAGTTTGGAAACTCATCGGCTGCTCGTGGTGATGGCTGATGGTTATCGTTGTTGCACATTATGCTGCACATGAATGTGGTGATTACACAACCTGCTGCTGTTCCTCAGACAGATTTAGTCTGTTTCTGTGTTTCTGTGCCGCTGAAGGATTTCTGCTCTGACTTGAAACACATTCTGATGAAAACAAAGAAAATGACACGCTGAAAGGTTTCATTTTGGGATTATCTCAGCGGGGAACGCTGTGCTTGGATATGAAATCCATTTATAGCAACAAATGTTTTCATACACTCCTCTTTGGCATTCATGCGTCTGCATCAGCTGCTTCCTGCTTACACATCAACACGCCGCCGGGCGCAAATCCCCCTCACCGGGAGAAACACTCAGAGCCAGGACGCCGTGTGAGCCGTGAGAGCCTGAACGCATCATCGCGACACAGCAGGGGGGGGAGGCTTCACGGACTTCCTGTTTCAGCACAGAGAGGATGGAAACACCTTCACGGAGGTTTTTCCTCTGATCTGAGGGAATTTCCTTCACACCCAGAGATCATCCACCGAGTTTTTAAGGCTTCACTTTTGGAGCAAATACAGAAGCTGTTTGACGAGCACAACATCAACCAGTCACCAAACTCTGATTTGTTGTTCTCTTAAGAATTATTTTAGGGACTGAAGAGAATGAAAATTGTGTTTTCAGTTTTATATTTTAATTTCATTCCAGCTTTATTTGGTGAATCAGTTTCCGTGCACATACGTCTTTATACCTCACTGAATAATTCTCATGTTGTATGATGTTGTTACCTGTGAGTTTAACTTTTTCTCTGCTCAGGTTTTCAAGTTAAGAGCCCAATTAAAGCAACTCCTGAACATCAGACAGACTTTAACTGGTTCATCTCTTATTCTAACTGATCATTTGTCCAAATAATCCTCAGTTGTGTGGAGTTAATATTTTTTATTTCACTGCTCCTGACTGAGTAAGAGTCTCACATGCTGCAAAAACTAAAAACTAATCAAGTTTGATGTCTAATTTGTGGTAAAAATTGTCTCATTTTTCTTGATTTGCCTCAAACTAAGATATTGAAACTTGAAATAAAACATCAGTTAACCCTCAAATTGACCCGGATCGAATTTAGAATATCTAGGAAAAATAGTAGAGTATTTTTTCAGAATGAAACTTTCTCTGCTTGGCTTATTTAGTGCAATAAACATATTTAAAAAACAAAAACAAAAACAAAAAAAAACGTCCATCTCAAATATTTGCAACTGCCCCCCACACATTTATATCACAAAGATATAATTTGACCCGGGAACATCTTATATGTTAACAAATGAACATAATAAAAATGGTTAAATATTGTTCATACTAAGAATAATACGACAAATTTTACTAAAAAGAAGACACAGTGTTAATATTGGAAAAAAAGCAAATAAAAATTTTACAAAAATGACATAATGACTTGCTTAGATTTCAGTTTTCACAGTGCATTCATTATTTTTGAAACAATGCATTAATCAGCCTCGGGCAGAAGTCGAGCAAAAAAGGAAATCATTCATAAAAAACCACCTAAAAACACGAAGTGATTTTCAAAATAAAAGAAAGCGTGCCCAAACTATAGACTTAAAGTGAACCCCGACTGTAAGGACTAACAGACATGAATCTGCTTAAATGTTTGTCTCAAACTAGAATTTGTTGTTAAAGACATAACAAATTGTTTTTGTTTTTTTTTTCAAATACAGTTTAAAACAGTTTTTATCCTACGGGCGCAGCCACCTAAGAGGCCAGAGAGTGGTGGCCAGAGAGCAGTGGCCAAAACGCCTAAGAGGCCAGAGAGTAGTGGCCAGAGATCAGTGGCCCAGACACCGAAGAGGCCAGAGAGTGGTGGCCAGAGAGCAGTGGCCAAAACGCCTAAGAGGCCAGAGAGCAGTGGCCCAAACGCCGAAGAGGCCAGAGAGTGGTGGCCAGAGAGTAGTGGCCAGAGATCAGTGGCCCAGACACCGAAGAGGCCAGAGAGTGGTGGCCAGAGATCAGTGGCCCAGACACCTAAGAGGCCAGAGAGTGGTGGCCAGTGATCAGTGGGCCAAGCGCTATGGCCAGCGACCTAAGAGCCATGGTCCAAGAGGCCAGAGAGTGGTGGCCAAAGAGCCTTGGCCACTGACCCAAGAACCATTGCCAGAGAGTAGTGGTCAGAGAGCAGTGGCCAGAGAGTAGTGGTCAGAGAGCAGTGGCCAGAGAGTAGTGGTCAGAGAGCAGTGGCTAGAGACCCAGGAGCCATGGCCCAAGAAATAGGGAGCCGTGGCAGGAAAGCCTTGGCCCCCAGCGCAATGGCCAGAGAGCCTCAGCACAAGACCCCGAGAGGCCAGAGAGCCCTGGCACAGCAGCTTACGTCAACTGTTTTTTGAACAAAAAGCCGATGTGGCCATATTTGAATTGGGACGAGTGACGCCCAAACTCACAGCCATTGGACGCCTGTCAGTCATGTGATCTGAGCCGTGCCTGTGATTGGTCGAGCTCTCGATCTCAATATCTTCCAAACGGCTGAGTTAGAAATGTTTAAACAAACAAGAAAGTTGCACAACGATCAAACCAATTGAAGTTGTGCTCGCCGCCCCTCTCTTTTCTCACTTCCTGTCCGTTCAGCTGAAGGCGGCGGTTTCCTTACAGAACTTTGTGACAGCGCGGCTAATTACAGAAACATTTAAGTCACACACAGAGAAACAAACTTATTAGTACTAATTGTTGGGAGCATCTTTAAAACATCCTCTAAATGAAGAACTGGTTCCTCTAATGTTCCTTAAAGCGGCGCTCAGGCGGCGTTCGTCGCCCTCTGAGGATTCGCTAACGTTCAGACTGTTTCAGCTTCTTTGGCGCTAATTGATCTCCGAGGACTCGTCGGGGTTTTCCTGTGAGGGACGTCATGTTTCTAATTACATCTTTACAAAGAGACGCCCGGAACGCTTCAACCTCTCTGTTTACCGTCTTTCTTCCTGTGGAGAGAGAGAGAGAGAGAGTTTAAAGTCTGATTAAATCCAGTTTTTCTTTCTTTCTTTATGCTTTTTTCAGCTCCAAATTAAAAACCTCTGCTCAGCCAATTAGGTCCGCCCCTGCGCTCGCCGCTCTCTCAGGACCGGCCTGGTTTCCCGCCGCAGACAGCGAGCGCGGCAGGAAGCTGTTTCCCTTCAGGGCCGGCTGGTTTTAGAGCAACCTACTTGCAGGTGTCAGAGTGTCAGCCTGTCTCTGCGCTCAGGTACCAACACCAGCAATTTATTTAGTGGCGATTACCGCCTCAGCCGGCTCCTCTTTACCCGCCGCTGTCTCCGCCGCTGTCTCCGCTGCTGCAGCCGCTCATTTATTCTGACTTTCTGCTGCTGAAGCTGCTATTTTTACTCCGGGCTCTCTGACTGTACGCTGCAGCAACAAACCCTGACCTCCCTGTTTGATCTTTTTTTATCCAACACTTCAGATGTTTTACTTTTTGATCTGTTTCCTGCTCTCTTCCCTAAATATCTGTCTCCTTTTTTTAAAACCCAGAATCTTTGAGAAAGTCAGCGTTAGGCTGCGTTCGCTAAATCTCCTTCAGACGTTGTTTCAGAATCTTTGATCATGCTCCAGATTTATTTTCAGGTCAGTGATTTAATGTGCTTTCCTTATTTTCTAAATTCATGTGCGTGCGCTTTTCTGCTGCACAAACACTGAACAGGCTTCACATGTGGAGCATCATTTAGCTCAAACCTGTGCAGGTGCTGAGAATAGTTTTTATGCTTTAAAAGATCCAAAGGGTAAAAACCTCACTGACCTGAACATCATCAACATCAGCCTCCAACTTTCAGGCCTTTGGTAAATTCAACCAAACAGCACCAGACCAGTAGAGGGCAGTAAGACGAAAATGAAGGCAAACAACGCCAATGAGACGACGCCCAGGTGCTTAAGAGGCCAGAGAGCAGTGGCCCAGACACCTAAGAGGCCAGAGAGTGGTGGCCAGAGAGCAGTGGCCCAAACGCCTAAGAGGCCAGAGAGCAGTGGCCCAAACGCCGAAGAGGCCAGAGAGTGGTGACCAGAGAGCAGTGGCCAGAGAGCAGTGGCCCAGACACCTAAGAGGCCAGAGAGCGGTCGGCCAAGCGCTATAGCCAGCAACCTTAAAGCCATGGCCCAAGAGCTTAAGAACCTAGACAGAAGTGACACAAGAGCTCGAGAGGCCAGAGAGCAGTGGCCAGAGAGTGGTGGCCAAAGAACCACGGCGCTGGACCTAAAAGCTGTGACCAAAGAGGCCAGAGAGTGGTGGTCAAAGAGCCTTGGCTAGAGACCCAAGAGCCAAAGAGCCTAAGAGGCCAGAGAGTGATGGCAAGAGAGTCGTGTCCAAAAGCAGTGGCAGGAAAGCCTTGGCCCCAAGAGCTGTGGCCAGAGAGTTGTGGCACAAGACCCCAAGAGGCCAGAGAGGGGTGGCCAGAGAGTGGTGGCCAAAGAGCCTTGGCTAGATTTCCAAGAATCATCACCAGACAGCAGTGGCCCAATAGCCCAAGAGGCCAGAGAGTGATGGCCAGAGACCCAGGAGCCATGGCCCAAGAAAAGGAGAACTGTGCAGAAAGAGCAGTGGCAGGAAAGCTTTGGCCCCCAGCGCAATGGCCAGAGGCACAAGACCCCGAGAGGCCAGAGAGTGGTGGCCAAAGAGCCACGGCGCTGGACCTAAAAGCTGTGACCAAAGAGGCCAGAGAGTGGTGGCCAAAGAGCCTTGGCTAGAGACCCAAAAACAATCGCCAGACAGCAGTGGCCTAAGAGCTTAAGAGGCCAGAGAGAAATGGCCAGAGAGTCGTGTCCAAAAGCAGTGGAAGGAGAGCCTTGTCACAAGAGCCCAAGAGGCCAGAGAGTGGTGTCCAAATAGCCATGATAGGAAAGCCTTTACTCCAAGAGCTATGGTCCAAGAGGTCAGGGAGTGTAAGAGGCTTGGCCAGAGAGCGGTGACCAGAGACCTAAGAGTCATGGTCCTGTGGTGTAAACTGAGCTATTTGATGACCTCGATATGTGAAGGAGAGTTTTTTCAGCAGATAAATCGATATTTATTAAGTATATTGTCATAATACAACCTTCAGAAAGGAAGTGACTGTCAACAATATTTTTACTCAAACAGTTTTTTTCTCAGGAGGATGTTGATGATCTAAACTTATCCGTCCACCTCTCTCTCTTTCTTCCTCCTCGTCTCTTTGTCTTTGTGTTTCTAACGTCACTTTGAATCTCCCGTCCCGTCTCTGAAGCTTCCGTTCTTTCATGTTTTGTAGAAAATTAACCTTTAAAGGAACAAGAGGGAGCAGATTTCCTTCTTTCTCTTTTAATGTGGCGGGCACTTCCTGGCAGAGGAATCCCTGATGAGCGGCGTCAAAGACTCGACGCTACGACTGATATTCAAGCGTTTGCGGGGGGATGCACCAAAACCTAACACTCACTTTCTGAAGCCCTCTCTTCTTCTTCTCTTTTCGTGGCGTCTGTGTCCTGGGGGCAACAAGCTGCATCAGTGTTCGCTCTCTGGGCTATTTTCAGGAGCAGCAGCATCATGTTTCTGCTTTTATTTCCAACAGCAGCAGCTTCACCAGGACACAGGCTTTGATTCCAGGCACTGAGCATTTAATAGTTTAGTAATCCAGCCCCGCAGCACCGGCGTCCCGCTCCGATCACGCCAATATCTGCGCCCGTGCTTCGCGGAGCGAGGAGGGGACGGACGACAACAACACGTCAACAGTCTTTAACACAGTTTGGAGTTTAATTTCACAGCGATTAGCACAAAGCTCTGTTTTAACACAACAAATACAAGAAACTGAGGCTCAGCTCTGAGTGTGAGGCTTCACACACACACACACACACACACACACACACACAGTTTAATTCTCCCTCTGTCAGGACAAACGCAGACTTATTGTGCTGAATACAGAGGAGATGTCAGTTTTGCCTCACGGCCTCTAAAGACTCAACGATCAGCAGAACAGGTTCATTTTCTAACAGAAATAACTTCATGTTCTCTCTGCTGCTCTGCTGCCACTTAGAAACATTCACTTAAACACATTTAGACAAAGAAATATGAAACAAACTCTTTCTGCAGACCATACTCTCAGATCTATTCTAGAAATGTTGTTTTAGTTTCTGTCTGAGTCTCAAAAATCCTTCATCACTAACCAGCTGTTCAACCGTGAGTTATGATGTTATTTAAGTCCTGGGTTTGATTTCAAAGAGTCCACTGAGCTGATGTTTGTTTGTTCGAGAAAATTACCTTTCCTGAAAACAACAAACAACATCTATCCTATTGTCAAAAGGCCTGTTAGTCAGGAAATTAGTAAAGATTAAGCTTCATGCTCCTCAGTGTCTTTGTGACCAGTAGATCAACTGACTAACAGACCCTCTAACAAGCAGACCTGATCACTAACAGTCTCTCTGACTAAGTCTTTCTGACCAACAGTCTATCTCACCAACACTCTTTCTAAATAAAAGACTTTACGACTAAACCTTTCCGACTAAGATCCTTTCTGACCACGAATTTCTGACTAAAAGTCTGTCTGACCAGTCAACTTAATGACTAATGGTCTTTCTAACTAACAGTCTGTCTGACCAGTCAACTTAATGACTAATGGTCTTTCTAACTAACAGTCCTTCTGATCAAGAATTATCTGACTAACAGTCTTTCTGATTAAAGGACTTTATACCAAAAAGTTCATCTAACTAATGGTTTTGCTGACTAACAGTCTTTCTGACTTAACCTTTTTGACTAACAGTCTTTCTAACCAACAGTTTTTCTGACAAAGTCTTTCTGACTAACAGTATTTCTGAATAACTTTCTTTCTAACCAACAGTCTGTCTGACTTTGTCTTTCTGACTAACAGTCTTTCTGACTAGCAGTTTTTCTGGCTAACAGTCATTCTGACTAATGGTTTTTCTAACTAACAGTCTTTCTGACTAATAGTCTTTCTGACTAATAGTCTTTCTGACTAACAGTTTTTCTAAATAACAGTCTTTCTGACTAAAAGACTTTAAGACTAACAGTCTGTCTGACCAGTCAGCTTAATGACAAATGGTTTTACTGACTAACAGTATTTCTGACAAGAAGTCTTTCTAAATAACAGTCTTTCTGACGAACTGTCTGTCTGACATAGTCTTTCTGACAAAGTCTTTCTGACTAACAGTCTCTCTGACTAATAGTCTTTCTAACCAACAGTTTTTCTGACAAAGTCTTTCTGACTTAGTCTTTCTGACCAACAGTCTTTCTGACTAACAATCTTTCTGACTAAAAGACTTTAAGACTGACAGTCTGTTTGACCAGTCAGCTTAATGACAAATGGTTTTACTGACTAACAGTATTTCTGACAAAAGATTTTACTAACTAACAGTCTTTCTGACTAACAGTATTTCTGACAAAAGATCTTTCTAACTAACAGTTTTTCTGCCTAACAGTTTTTCTGGCTAACAGTCTTTCTGACCGAGTCTTTCTGACCGAGTCTTTCTGACCAACATTATTTCTGACTAAAGTTTTTTTCTGACTAACAGTCTTTCTGACTAAATGTCTTTCTGACCAATGTTTTTTCTGACTAACAGTTTTTCTGACTAACAGTCTTTCTAATCAAGAATTTTCTGACTAACAGTCTTTCTTATCAAGAATTTTCTTACTAACAGTCTTTCTAATCAAGAATTTTCTGACTAACAGTCTTTCTAATCAAGAATTTTCTGACTAACAGTCTTTCTTATCAAGAATTTTCTGACTAACAGTCTTTCTGACTAATGTTTTTTTTGACTAACAGTCTCTCTGGCTAAGAATTTCTGACTAACAGTTTTTTTTTTAATTTGGTCTTTTTGATTTAGGGCACTTTGTCCAATAGTCTCTCAGGTAAACAGTCTTTCACCACCATGAGATTTTCTGAAAGCAGTTTGCCCCCCTGTGCCCCCCCGTACATCCGCCCCTGTGTTCTGCTGATTCATCTGCAGGTAAATTTCTTTGACGTCTGTTCCATAACATTTCCTCTTCCTGCAGAAATAAAGAAGCAGTTGTGTTTGTTTCTTTAACTTCTAACAGACATTAAAAGTGTAGAAAGGTTGTTTTTCATGCAGCTGGCGTGCTCACTCCGTCCTCGCTCTTCACTTTTCCCTCTCGGGGCTGTTTGTCTGTTTCTCTCTCTTTCTGCATCTCCCTCGCTCTGTCATGTCTCATATTATCATCAATAATTTACGACCTGAAAAAGAAACCAGTTTGAAAATAGCTGCTGGACATTAACTGTCTTGTCTTTGCAGAGTGATATTCCCAGAAATTCCTCTGGTCTCTTTGTCCTTGATAAGAAGAAACAGACTATAAATAGTTGGGCTGTGTTTTCAGGAGCTGTATCTCTGAGAAAAATCCCAGGGGAAAACCCAAATCCACATATTTAATGTTGGGACTGTCTGTCTCCCTGTTGTCTGAGCTGTGAAGCTGCAGTCGAGCTGGAGGGAGAGAAATCTCCTTCAGGAAGAGATTGGATTAAAAAAAAAAAAAAAGAGGATGCTGAACTTGGAGAGTGACCAGACTGAAAACTAAAACCTTTCGCTTTTTCTTTAGCTGAGCAAGTGTTTTCCAAAAAATCTTTCTTAGAAAAACATCACACAAACTCACTCACACCTGAGTGGATCTCCTCACTTCTCACTGAGCTGTTTACATATCACTTTAAGATCTCTGAAGCTAAACAGGGAAGATTCAATGTCTGACAGTCTTGGTTTCAATGTATTTGACTCTGTACAGTCTCAGTTTCATTGTATTTGACTTTAAACAGTCTCAGTTTCATTGTATTTGTCTCTGTACAGTCTCAGTTTCATTGCATTTGACACTAAATAGTCTCAGTTTCATAGTATTTGACTTTATACAGTCTCAGTTTCATTGTATTTGACTTTAAACAGTCTCAGTTACATTGTATTTGTCATTGTGCAGTCTTAGTTTTATTGTATTGTCTTGTCAAAGTCTCAGTTTCACTGTATTCATCACTGTGTGGTCTCAGTTTCACTGTATTGACTCTTCGTTGTCTAACTTCCATTGAATTTTCTCTGCAAAGTCTTAGTTTCACCATATTTCCCTCTGTGGAGTCTCAGCTTAACTGTATTGGGTCTGTTCAGTCTAAGTTTCACTGTGTTAGTCTCTGAATAGTCTTAGTTTTATGGTATTGTCATCTCACAGTCTCAGTTTCTCAGTTTTTGTCTTTGCACGTCTTAGTTTCACTGTATTTGTTGCTGTGTAGTGTCAGTTTCACTGAATTTTCTCTATACAACCCCAGTTTCACTGTATTATCTGTACATACTCTGTATGACTGTATTGTCTAAGTGCAGTCCCAGTTTCATTGTATTTTATCTGCTTGTCTGATTTGCACTGTATTTGTCTTTGCATAGTCTTAGTTCCTCTGTATTTTCTTTACAGGCCTATCATCCCTGAATTAGTCTCTACGCAGTCTTAGTTTCACTGTATGCTTTCTGCTTTTTCACAGTATTTCTCTTTACAGTCTCAGTTTCACTGTATTTGTCACTGTATAGTCCTATTTTTACTGTCTTTGTCTCAATGTGCTCATACTTTCACTGTATGCCCTCTGCATAGTCTTAGTTATACAGCATTTTTTCATATGGTCTTGGTTTTACTGTATCTGTACAGTCTTGGTTTCAATGTATGCTTCCTGCATAGTCTTAGTTTCACAGTATTTTACTCTTTGCAGTCCTAGTTACACTGTATATGTATCTGTGCAGTCTCAGTTTCAACGTACTTGTCTCTTTGCAGTCTTAGTTTCACAGTATGCTATCTTCATAGTCTAAGTTTCACAGTTTGTCTCTGTGAAGTCTCGGTTTCAATGTGTGTCTTTGCAGTCTAAGTTTTACTACTATTGTTTTTGTGCAGTCTGGGTTTAACTGTAGGTGTCGTTGCACAGTTTTCATTTCACTGTAATTATTTCTGCACAGTCCTATTTTCACTGTATTTGTCTCTCTGTGGTCGTAGTTTCACTGTATGCTTTCTGCATAGTCTTAGTTTTACAGTAATTTCTCTGAAAAGTCCTGGTTTCGCTGTATTTGTTTTGTAACAGTCTCAGTTTCACTGTATTTGTCTTTTTACAGTCTCAGTTTCACTGTTTGTCTCTTTAGTCTTAGTTTCACTGTATTATTCCTTAACAGTCAGATTTGCAGGAGAAGAAACAAGAGACTGAGACTCTTTCTTTGTGCTATCACGTGGTTCTTGGTTTTCTTTTCATTGAACATTATAGCAAAATAATTGACGTCACACTTGCTTGAAACCATCGAGCTGTAACTGATCTGTTTTTGTTTATTCTTATTTTATCCCGATAAAATATTGCTGAGGAAACCTGAAGCCCTTTGGGACTTTAAGGTGTTGTTCATATCAGACAGGATTCGATCTTGATCTCACTTTACTCTGAACAACACGGAAAATGTCTCAGTCTCTTGGTTTTTTTTCTAAAACAAACATGCAGCTCGTCTTTGCTCCTGTCAAGGTCAAAAGCACATTTTAGCAAATTTAGACGGCGAAACAAAACACCTGCACATGAGCTGAATAAGCTGCAACCAAAACAACATTTAAGACAGGAGGTAAAAACGGAATAAAAAGAAAATATACACATTAAACAGGCAAAATAGTGGGAAATAGAAAGAAATAGTTTAATATCTCTGTTCTGGAGTTTGCTATTTAAAGCAGGAGGATCTTTGGGAAAGGAGAGAAAATCCATTTTGTGTGTGTGTGTGTGTGTGTGTGTGTGTGTGTGTGTGTGCAGACAGAGAGGGATCAGATAAAGTGTGTGAGAGCAGGAATTGTTCTCTGTGTTCATTTCCTGAAACAGGAGTGTGATGTTGTCACCTCCTCTTCTCTCTCCTCGTCCCCTCATCTCTTCACACCTGTTCACAAACATCCAGGTAAGAACAGGATCAAACACATCGATCCACATCATCATCATCTTTGCTCCTGCTGAAACTGACGATGAAAACTTTTATTTTTAAAGTGCGAACACGTTTCTGAGGGAAGTGGAAACCAACATGTGGCAGCGTTTTCCTCTCTGTCGCTCCCAGTTTGAAAAGATGCTTCGACTTTGAAAAATAAACACACAGCATCAAACTGGAACCTTTCTCTGAATGTTTTCAGAGCAAAACACCACCTTCACTCACCTGTGGTTTACTCTGTTCTCTTGGCTCTTATCCTGCTGATGTGTATCACCAGCTGGTGGACGCTCTAACCCCTCAAAACACAAACTACACATCTCATTGATAGTGGCAGCTTTAATCCTTTACAACCCACCTAACTCTGGCCTAGACACCAAACTATGTGTCAAAGCTTAAAACTGAAGAAACACAAAGTCAAAATTCACCAGTTTCTCCTTATTTAAAAGATTAAAATCTTTAGTTTCAGAAAATATCATGTTTTTATATGTGGCTTAAGTCCACATCAGGATAAATGCAGCTGAAACACTTTTTTCCCCCCTTGTTTGTTTTTTTTAAAACCATTTTTGAAAACCAATCACGACTACATGCTTCATGTCAGACATAAAACATCCACCACATCACTTCTACACCTTCTTGTCTACATTTGGGTGAAATTTGAGCTTTTTAGGTAAAACTTTGTAGGAGTTAGGGAGTTTTTAGTCTCAGGTGACCAAACACCAAAGACTACGCGCAAACAAAACCAGCTTCTTCAGTGCTCAGTGTCCTCTTTTTAGTCAACTTTGCTCTCTTTGTGGAGAAGTTCAACAAAAATCATGAAATCATAGTTCACAGTCAAAGATTGCTCCTTTTCATGGAGACTTAACTTCAGAAATCTGGAATCCTGAGTTTTTTTCTTCCAGAATTCTGTATAAAATTTTGAAACAAAACGTCTTTTTTCACAAAAAATCAGACTAGTTTTTTTCTAGAATTTCGTCTTTTTTCCAGGGCTCAGACCTCATTCATTTTGGCTTCGTTTTCCTAGAAATCATGACACGAATCGAACACTTCAGACCTTTTTTTTTTTCCATCTGCAAATTCTGACTTTTTTTTTTCATCCAGTAATTTGTGAACTTTGCTTTTTTTGTGGAAAGGTTCAACAAAAATCATGAAATTGTAGTTCACAGTCACAGATTGTTCCATTTCTGTTGAATGTGAATGAAGATGCAGGGCCATAAATAAGTCTCACAGATGATATAAATGGCTGCAGCTGCTTCCTGTGAAGTGTAAGGTGATTGGTTCCTGTAGGAGTGAGTGACAGGCCTTTTAGCCAATCAACAACCCTCTAATAGAGCTTAAGGGTTGCTGTTAATACTTTGATGATGTCGTATGAATGGCGAACAGGTTGACCTGGTGGGACGTAAGAGGTTAAAGTCTGAGCCTGATGACTCTGATGATATAAAACCTCTGACAGAGCAACAAGCTTCACTTTGAAAGCTCACAAAAAACAGACGCCTGCAGAAACAGCATCGTTTCTCGCTCCTCCTTTTGTTGGAGACGTCACTTTTGCCGGCACAAAGATGTTTACCTGTCGTGCAGCGAGAAGCAGAAAGCCGACCTGGATGTTTGGAGCCAAAGAGGAAAAAAAAAGATGAAACAGAACAAAGGAGGAGGAGATGAAAGAGGAGCGTTTATCCACTCAGCTGGTTGGAAGAAGTGCAGCCTCAGCCGCTGCTGCCGCCGCCGCCAGCCTCAAACTTTCCTCTGAGTAACGATCCAGGCCGGCGAACTGTGTCGGTATCGACGCAGAGAGGGAAGTGTTGGATTTGTTTCATCCCCTCGTTCACGGCGCTGATCAATCAGCAGCTGGAGGAGATGAAACACCAAACAGGCGGGGTACAAAAAGAAAACACAGACGGATCAAAAACTGCAGCTTCCAGGAAACCAGACGGTCTGACAGGTTTTTATTACGTCTGTGAACGTTCCCACAGGTCAAAGCAGCTCAGACCCACTCTTTGTTTACAAGATTAGCAGAGTTTAGATTTCCTTCATTTCCTTCGGTTTCATCACTGATCAGAAAAACTAACAGAATTCTTCGTCTTCTCCTACTTTCTTTGGTGTCTCAATGTGATTTTGTTGGTGTTGAATCCCAAGAAATAAATTCATTAATGTAAAACAAAGGTCAAATCAATACATCACGAGAAAAACAAAAGGGGCTGGAAAAAATTTATGGTGATAAACATGAAATTCCATCTTAAAAGTGTAGTTGTCGTAGTGAACTGAGACTTGGGTATATAAAGTCAAACTGAGACTTTGCACAGACATAAACAATGAAACTGAGACTTCACATG
Organism: Thalassoma bifasciatum; assembly: GCA_008086565.1. Taxonomy (NCBI): domain Eukaryota; kingdom Metazoa; phylum Chordata; class Actinopteri; order Labriformes; family Labridae; genus Thalassoma; species Thalassoma bifasciatum. The sequence continues at coordinate 27,369 of RPOG01003604.1, read as the reverse complement.
GACATAAACAACAAAACTAAGAACCTAACACTGACATATGCAATAAAACTGGGACTTGAAAATGAAAGATACCGCGAAAACTAAGGCCCTGACATTGACGTATACAGTAAAACTGGGACTTAACATGGATAGAAGAAGTATGTCTAAAACTTAACAGACATAAACAGTGAAACTGAGACTTCACATAGATATAAAGCCTGAAAGCCTTGTATCTTTAGGTCATATATTCACTGTATTTGTCTCCTCTGAATTAAGTTTCACCGTATTTGTCTTTCTGAGTCTCAGTTTCACTTTATTTGTCTCCTCTGAGTCTCAGTTTCACTGTATTTGTCACCTCTGAGTCTCAGTTTTGTTTCATTTTTCATCTCCCCTGGTCTTATTTTTAATTTATTTGTCTCTTTTGAGTCTCAGTTTCACTGTATTTGTCTCCTCTGAGTCTCAATTTCACTGTATTTATCTCCTTTGAGTCTCAGTTTTACTGTATTTGTCTCTTTTGAGTCTCAGTTTCACTGTTTGTCTCTTTTGAGTCTCAGCTTCACTGTATTTCTCCTCTGAGTCTCAGTTTCTCTGTATTTCCCTTTTTTGAGTCTCAGTTTTTCTGTATTTGTCTCTTCTGACTCTCACTATCACTGTATTTGTCTTTTTTTCGGTCCCAGTTTCACTGCATTTGTCTCTTCTGAGTCTCACTTTCACTGTATTTCCCTTTTTTGAGTCTCATTTTTACTGTATTTTTTCTTTTGGGTCTCATTTTCACCGTACTTGCTTTTCTATTTGTCTCTTCTGAGTCTCAGCTTCGATGTATGTGTCTTTTTTGAGTCTCAGTTTCATTTTGTCTTTTTTGAATCTCAGTTTCACTGTATTTTTTCTTTTGAGTCCCAGTTTCACTGTATTTTTGTCCTCTGAGTCTCAGTTTCTCTGTATTTCCCTTTTTTGAGTCTCAGTTTTACTGTTTTTTTTTTTCCTCTTGAGTCTCAGCTTCACTGTATTTGTCTCTTTTGAGTTTCATTTCCACTGTTTCACAGACAGGGTTTGAATTTTCTCCCGTAAATTCAAACCTCGTTTTCTCCTTAAAGGTCTGAGTTAAAGGTTTATTTGCTGCAGCTCTGACAGAAACTCTGCTTCACTGTCTCATCAACACTCGACTAATCCCACAAACCTCGACCTCTGACACCTTCACACCATCAGCGTCTGCTCAGCCTCCAGGCTACACACGCTCTGAAAACATGTCTGAATTAAATGTGAATCACATGTTCTAATTCACTGGTTAGTTTAATTCAGAAACACACACACATGCACACACACACGCACACACACACACACACACATACACACACACACATACACACACATCTTGGCTCCAAGGTTCATAAAAGACGACCTTCCTGCAGCTCTGCTCTGCCGCTGGTGTGATGAGTGGTACGTCAGCTGAAATAAGAGAACGAGTGAATGCTTTGGCCTGTGTGTGTGTGTGTGTGTGTGTGTGTGT
>RPOG01003604.1:0-24002 GCA_008086565.1 Thalassoma bifasciatum | reverse complement strand
GAACGAGTGAATGCTTTGGCCTGTGTGTGTGTGTGTGTGTGTGTGTGTGTGTGTGTGTGTGTGTGTGAGTGCTGTCACTGTGATAGCTGCTGACAGCCTCAGAGTGCTTTCATGGCCCTGTCACATCTCTGAACACGGCTGCATGCAGTAAAAATCTTCCAGTCTGCTTCACATTCCTGCTTTCTGATCAGCAGCAAGTGTGTGTGTGTGTGTGTGTGTGTGTGTGTGTGTGTGTGTGTGTGTGTGTGTGTGTGTGTCTGACCTCTGACTTTGGTTTTTGATTCTTCATCAGGTGAGTGTGTGTATAGTTTCACACGCAGGAATATTTCCACCTCCTTCCTGTTTTGGTTTATTTCAGACCCTTTAATCTCTTCTCCTCCTTTCACTTCCTCCTTTTTCAATTTCCACCTCCTCCTCTTCAAACAGTTTTCTGTAAACATCTGTGAACCATCAGAGAACTTTCTGGAAACTCAGGTCACTTTATCACCTGGACTCTTCTACTACTGAGCCACACTGTTGTGATCATGATCAGACTGTATAATGAGTGGACGTAACGACGTTCGGCTCAAACTGAAGCCTCCAGCAGATGCCCCGCCCCCTGGTGTCTGGCTGCAGTATAGGTCATAAGCCCCGCCCCCTGGTGTCTGGCTGCAGTATAGGTCATAAGCCCCGCCCCCTGGTGTCTGGCTTCAGTATAGGTCATAAGCCCCGCCCTCTGGTGTCTGGCTGCAGTATAGGTCATAAGCCCCGCCCCCTGGTGTCTGGCTGCAGTATAGGTCATAAGCCCCGCCTCCCCATGTATTCCAGATATGAGCCGGGAAAACTTAAAAAAATTACAATACCTGGTAGAAACGTTTCTCTCATCTTTACTCTAAGGTGGTATGATGATGTCATCTGGCTGCATGGTGTTCAGGTGTTTTTTTCTGAGAAGTTAGTTTCTCATTAGTTATTGGACGTTAAAAACCGTGATATAAGTTTAGTTTTACGATTGTTGACAGCTGCTGTTCGTGAGTAGTTTTTATCGGGGATATAAGAAACTTCAGGAAAGAGCCAAAAGGAGACTAAACCTTCTGAAGAAGAAGAAATAAATATTTTTATTTCTCTTTTTTACTTGGCTCCACAGAAATTCTCTACTGCGCAGACTCTGGCTGCACAATGGCGGCTAGAGAAACGGGGTTTTTTGGCTTCAAAATCGTAGAACGGTGACAGGCGGAGCCACGCTGTTTATTCTATATACAGTCATTGATCGTGATCATAACTTTCCTCTGTGCGCGGTGAAACATCTTGTACCATCAGGTTTTCCTGCGTCTTTGTTTCCTTGCATTTGCATTCCAGCGTGTTGCTGCTGTTGCTGCTGCTGTGACTGGCACAGTTTGGTGTTTGAACACAGAAGAAGCTGCAAACAAAGCGACACACACTCGACCATCAAACACAGAATTAATGAGCCTGAAGCAGAAAAAAAAAAAAAAAAACACGTTTTCCATCCACAGCTGCAGCCGCACTCCCCTGACTTTTAATCCAATATTTCTCCACAAGCACCTCTCTCTGCTTCCATAATTACTCACACACACACACATTCACACACACACACACACACACACACACACACACATTCACACACACACACACACATTCACACACTTGTTGCTATAGTGACAGGCAGGAACTCACTGTCCCTTTAGTTACACATCGTTACAAATGTGTCACATGTCGACTGTGGTGTGAGATCATTTCAGACACAGATCGACATTTGTTTCCTCTTTTTTAAACCTTCATTCCCCTGAAATATCACTTTAAATCATAGATCCGTGCCACATAGATTTCTCTTCACCCAAAACGCTCTTATAAGGATTTAAACCTTAGAATTAAATCTCAGTAAGGCGAAAAACTGACCTGAGTGTTTTGATTACGTCTTGAGTTTTTCTAAATGAGATAAATCACAGAAAACAGAATCAAAGCTGTTTCCGACGAGTGGAGTCGCCCCCTGCTGGACACGACGTTCATGTAACCATAAAATGAAATCAACACAGTAGAATGTCATAAAAGCAGTAGAATAGGATAAAAACCAGAGTGTGTTGAGAAAACAGTCAAAACATCAAAACGAAACGATTTATCAAAACAATAGAGCGTGATCAAAGTAAATTACACATACACGAAACAATAGAATGTCATCACAGGAAAGTAGAATCTTACCAAAGTAAATAAAATGTTATGCAAAAACAAGAATGTTGTCAAAACAATAGAATGTTATAAAAATAATATTATCAAACAACAGAATGTTATCAAAGTAAATTAAACGTAAACGAAATAATAGAGTGTTATCAAAGGAAAGTAGAATCTTACCAAAATTAATGATGTTGTCAAAAAATGAGAATGTTATAAAGCAGTAAAATGTTATCAAAGGAAAAAAAATAAACAGTAGAATGTCATTTCAGAGGAAATGTTTCAATAATGATAGATTTTGTTTTTTTTCAAAGGAAAAAATGTTGATAAAACAATAGAATGACATCACAGGAAAGTAGAATTTTACCGAAGTAAATAAAATGTTATGCTTTTTTTTTTTTTTTTTTTTTTTTTTTTTTTTTTTTTTTTTTTTTTTTTTTTTTTTTTTTTTTTTTTTTTTTTTTTTTTTTTTTTTTTTTTTTTTTTTTTTTTTTTTTTTTTTTTTTTTTTTTTTTTTTTTTTTTTTTTTTTTTTTTTTTTAAAAAAAAAAAAAAAAAAAGAATGTTATCAAAATTATAGAAAGCTATCAAAGGAAATAAAATGTTATCAAAATAAAAAAATGTTATAAAAAATATTATCAAACAACAGAATGTTATCAAAGTAAATAAAAAGTAAACAAAACAATAGAGTGTTATCAAACGAAAGTAGAATCTTACCGAAATTAATGATCTTATCAAAAAATGAGAATGTTATAAAGCAGTAAAATGTTATCAAAGGAAATGAAATGTAATCAAAACAATAGAGTGTTATCAAAGGAAAAAATGTAAACAGTAGAATGTCGTATCAAAGGAAATGTTATAATAATGATAGATTTTTGTTTTTCAAAGGAAAAATGTTAAAAAAAACAATAGAATGTCATCACAGGAAAGTAGAATTTTACCAAAGTAAATAAAATGTTATGCAAAAAAAAAAAAAAAAAAAAAAAAAAAAAAAAAAAAAAAAAAAAAAAAAAAAAAAAAAAAAAAAAAAAAAAAAAAAAAAAAAAAATAAAAAAAAAAAAAAAAAAAAAAGAATGTTATCAAAACAATAGAAAGCTATCAAAGGAAATAAAATGTTATCAAAATAAAAGAATGTTATAAAAATATTATCAAACAGTAGAATGTTATCAAAGTAAATTAAACATAAACAAAAACAATAGAGTGTTTTCGAAGGAATGTAGAATCTTACCGAAATTGATAATATGTTATCAAAAAATTTGAATGTTATAAAGCAGTAAAATGTTATCAAAGGAAATGAAATGTAATCAAAACAATAGAGTGTTGTCAAAGGAAAAAAATCAAACAGTAGAATGTCATATCAGAGGAAATGTAATAATAATGATTGATTTTTGTTTTTCAAAGGAAAAATGTTGAAAAAACAATAGAATGTCATAAAATAATATAATCAAACAACGGAACGTTATCAAAGTAAATTAAAAGTAAAAGAAAACAATAGAGTGTTTTCAAAGGAAAGAAGAATCTTACCAAAATTAATGATGTTATTAAAAAAAAAGAGAATGTTTTAAAGCAGTCAAATATTATCCAAGGAAAAAAATGTAAACAGTAGAATGTCGTATCAGAGGAAATGTTATAATAATGATTGATTTTTGTTTTTCAAAGGAAAAAATGTTGATAAAACAATAGAATGTTTTCACAGAAAAGTGGAATTTTACCAAAGTAAATAAAATGTTATGCAAAAAGAAAGAATGTTGTCAAAACAAGACAGAACCAGAGACAAAGAGTCAGAGCAACTTTAAAACCTCAGCACAGCTGCTCTGAATGAGAGCAATCACACACACACCTGCACACACACCGGCACACACACACACACACACACACACAGAGGGCTAAAGAGCAGAATAAATGTGTTTTAAAGTGTGAGATCTAAACGTTGACGTGCTGCAGGCTCAGAGTTTGTCCCTGACTCAGACAAAGATCTTTACCTGCTCTGACTCCACTTTCACACACCTTCAAACTTCATTATTCAGTGTGTGTGTGTGTGTGTGTTTGTCAGCCCTCGTTAACACACACACACACACTCTGCTCGCTCTCCCTGACCTCGTCTGCTGGCTGATAATGGCTCCTGCCCCCCCCTTAGTTCCTCTGGTCCCTGTAGGTTCGTGGTCCTGATGGAAACGAGGTGGAGCAGGAACGATGTCCCTGCGAGCGCCGCTGACATTAATCATTACGATAAATGTCCAACACGGTTAGAGTCCCACCTCCCTCACCACTAACCTGCTCCTCACTGCTCCTCACTGCTGCAGGAGGAGAAAACCAGGAGGAGAAGAGATCCTTTAAAATAAGATCTTTATGAACAAACAACTGTGTTTACTCTTTTTAAATCAACAACAGAAACTTCCAGAATGAGCCTGATGAAAAGTTTCCCTCCCCCAGTTCTTAACAGCGTGTATTTCCCCCTTTAACATCAGTGACAGCTTGAAGTCTTTTGTGCTCGTTGTTGATTCTGACTTTGAAATAATAAAGTCAAAAATTTGAGATAAAAAGTCTGTTTTTTAATATGACAAGGCCAAGTGATGAGATGAGTCAAAGTAATGAGCTAAAAGGTTCGAAATTTTAAATGTTATGTCTTAATTATGAGATTAAAGGTCAAATTTTGGGTAAGAAATGTCTCAATGATGAGATAATGCAAAAGAAGGAAAATTAAGTTAGATCTTGAGGTAAGTAGTAAAGATATATATTTTGAGATTTTACAAAAGTGTTGAAGTTATGAGATGAATTGTGATTATGGGATAAAAGGTCAAAATTTTGAGATATAACGTAAAAACTATTGGATAAAAAGTCCAAACCTTGACATTAAAAGTTCATTTTTTGAGATAAAAAGTCAAAATTATGAGTTTTAAAGCCGAAATTATGAGATGATAAGTCTTTTGTGCTGGTTGTGGATGAGGGTCTTTATTTTCTCAGATGGTAAAACTGACCATTCTTCTTGGCAAAAAGCCTCCAGTTCCTGTAAATTCTTGAGCGGCAGGTTTGAGATCTCGATTTTGAGGACAGGAGACTGAGAGGGCCACTCCAGAACCTTCACTTTATTCTGCTGTAGCCAATGGAAGGTCACGAATTTCAAGTTGTCATCTAAAAATTTTCACTTTTTCATTTAAAAAAATATGACTTCCTCTGTAAAAACCTCTTTTTTGTCCTTTATCTCAATATTAGACTCTTTTTCTAGGTTCGACTTTTTATCTCAAAACTTTGACTTTTTTGTGAAGTTTCAACTTTTTTTTTTTTCGACTGTTTTATCTCGTGATTTTGAACTTACAACCTCATGTTTCCATTTAACATCACAGATTTTGACTTAATTATCTAAAATTTCAACTTTTTACCTTTAAAATTTGACTTTATTTACTTAAAGTTTAGCTTGTTCCTCAATGTTTTGCTGGATTTTTCTCAAATTTTGACATTTCACCCCAAAGGATTTGACTTTTTCTCTTGACATTTTGACCATTTATCGTTATGTTTTTCTTTTATCTCAAAAAATTGGACTTCTTCTCTCTACAATATCGACTATTAATCACAAAATTTTGACTTTATCTCAAAATTGTCTTTTTTTCTTTTTGTCCTTTATCTCAGAATTTTGATTTTATTTCTCTAAGTTTTGCCTTTTATCTCAAAACTCTGACTTGGCCTTGTGAGACTGAGATGGCCACTCCAGAACCTCCACTTTATTCTGCTGTAGCCAATGGCAGGTCCACTTGTCCTTGTGTTTTGGATCATTGTCATGTGTGAATGTCCAAGTACGTCTCATGTGCAGCTTCTGGGCTGATGAGTGTAAATTTTCCTCCAGTATTTTCTGATAACATGCTGCATTCATCCTTCATTCATCAGTTTGGACCAAGTTTCCTGAGCCTTTGTAGCTCACACATCCCCAAAACATCAGTGATCCACCTCCGTGTTTCACAGTAGGAATGGTGGACCTTTCATCATAGGCCTTGTTGACTCCTCTCCAAATGGAACAATGTTTATGGTTGTGGACAAAAAGTTCACTTTTGCTCTCATCACTCCAAATGACTTTGTTCCAGAAGTTTTGAGGCTTGTCTCTGTGCTGTTTGGCGTATTGTAAGCAGGAAACTTTGTGGCATTTGTGTAGAAATGTCTTTCTTCAGCCCATTTTTCCTCAAGTGCCTCCTTATTGTGCATCTTGAAACAGCCAGACCACATTCTTTCAGAGAGTCCTGTATTTCAGCTGAAGTTATTTGTGGGTTTTTTCTCCTCTCGTCTCCTCTCGTGTCCTGGTTGAGTCAGTCGTGGTGTTTCCAAACAGAATTTCCTTTCTTGAGTGTTTTTTTTTCTCTGAACTCTTTTCTCACTTCTGCTCTTGTTTATTCTCCACACTGACCTTCGCTCTGCCCTGTCATAAAGTGAAACCCCGTCCTCCACTTATGTGCTCGAACACTGAGTAAGAGGCTTTAAAAAAACGACCTCTCTCTCTCTCTCTCTCTCTCTCTCTCTCTCTCTGTTATTCCTCCTCTGAATCAGTTTGTAGTGATTCATAACTGTGGAGCTGCAGATGATTAACACTGATAAAACTATTCTTTTTCTCTCTCTCTGCATCCTGTTGTCCTCTTCTTTTTTATTTCTCCTTTTGCAATCAAATTGTTCTCTCTTTTCATTCTCTGCACCCCATTTTCTGTCTTTTCTCTCTCCCTGCACGTTTTTTTTATCTCTCTCTGCATCGATTTTCACTTTCTCTCCCCCTGCATTACATTTTTTTTTACCTTTTCTCTCTTTCTGAATCCTTTTTTTCTCTCCCTCCTTCTTTCTTTATCCCACTTTCTCTCTCTCTGCTTCCTTTTTTCTTCTTTAGTATCCTTCCCACTTCATCTTTTCTCCCTCTTTCTTCATCACTTTTCTCTCTTTTAACTCTTTCTGCATACATTTTTTTTCAATCTGCATAATATTCTCCCTCTTTTCTCTGCATCTTCTTTCACTTTCTCTCCCCCTGTATCCTTTTAAACCCTCTGAAATCAAAATTTTCTCCCTTTCTTTTCTCTCCAAACTTTTATTAATCTTTTCTCTCTGTCTGCATCATTTTCTCTTTTTCCCCAAGTCTCTCCCTCTGTCTCTGTCTCTTTCTGTTGAAAAACTACAACATAATTTTGACATTCTAAAATAATATTTAGTTTTTTTTCCCCGTCATAATTGTGATTTTTGTTCCACAACATTTTTACTTTTTGTCTCAAAATTTTTTTTTTTAAATTTTTTTTCAAAACATTTTTGACTTATCTCTACATGTTGACTTTTTTATCTTGAAATTTTTGCGTTTTCCAAATACATTTGACTTTTTGTCTCAATTTTTTTCTGAATGATCTTCTTATTTCTACTACTTCCCTCATTTTTTTTTTAATATCGTATATATTAAAGAGTCTCTCTCTGTCTCCTTTTCTTTCTGTTGAAAAATTTCAACATAATTTTGACATTTTAAAACAATATTTTGATTTGTTTTCCCTCATAATTGTGACTTTTTCCACAACTTTGAACTTTTTATCTCAAGATTTTTTTTTTTAAATTTCAAAACATTTCGACTTATCTCTAAATTTTGACTTAATCTTGAAATTTTTGCCTTTTTTCATAATAATTTTGACTTTTTGTCTCAACCTTTTTTCTTATTTTGACTAATTCCCTCATAATTGTGTTTCTTTTAATCTAAAAAGTTGCTTTTATTCCTCATTATTTTGATTTTCTAAATCAAAATGCTGCAATATTTCCACAAATTTGTAAGGTTTCCATGACATTTTGACTGTTTATCTCAATTAAAAAAATATATATTATTATTATTATTTACTTTTTTCTAAACATTTTGACTTATCTCTACATGTTGACTTTTTCATCTTGAAGATTCCAACATAATTTTGACATTTTAAAACAATATTTTGATTTGTTTTCCCTCATAATTGTGACTTTTCCCACAACATTTAACTTTTTATCTCAAGATTTTTTTTTTTAATTTTGTTTTAATTTTTTTTTTTTTAATTATCTCTACATTTTGACTTTTTTATCTTGAAATTTTTGCCTGTTTTCCTAATAATTTTGACTTTTTGTCTCAATCTTTTTTCTTATTTTGACTTCTTCTCTAATAATGACATTTTGAATGTTTATCTCAATTTAAAAAATATATAAATTATTATTATTATTTACTTTTTTCTTAACATTTTGACTTATCTCTGCATGTTTACTTTTTTTATCTTGAAATTTTTGCCTGTTTTCCGAATAATTTTAACTTTTTGTCTCAATTTTCTACTGGACGATCTTCTTATTTTGACTAATTCCCTAATAATTGTGGTTTTTTTAATCTAAAAAAATTCCCTTCTTTCCTCATTATTTTGATTTTCTTAATCAAAATGCTGAAATTTTTCCACAAAATTTTGATTATCTATTTTTACTTTATTAACTGGCAAAAAGTTGGCTTATTTAATAAAGCCTCAAGCTTAATCATTAAGAAACATGTTTATATTTCGACCGTGCAAAAAGAAATAAGCAAAATCTTAGTGAAAGTAAAATTCATATTTAAAGGCAGTGTTGAGGAAAAAAGAGGAACTACACTTTATCTGTCTGTAAAAGTGCATTTCCTTGATTTTTATAAAATCTAACTGGACATAAGTTGAGGATCAAAGACGAAGAAATGTCCTGGTGAAAGAGGACGTTTGGTTTTTATAGATTAATGAGACGTTTTCTTTAATGTCACAGCTGTTTTATAACTGAATAACCATGAAAATGAATCGGACACACGCCGACTGTTTCTGTTTCTTCAAACCTCAGAGTTTTCCTCAGCTTTTTATCTGCAGCAGTTTATGATCAGATTTTATCTCAAAGAAGAAACTTTTAAAGGCTGGAAACTAATCGAATCTGCAGCGATAAGAAAAACAAATGTGTAACTGATGAAAGACGCTTTTAAACCACCGTTGGATCTTTCTTCAAAACTTACAAAGCCTCACTTTGTTCGACCTGCGGCGACTGTTCCTCGTTTCTCCGCCCACAGAGGAAACACACACACACACACACACACACACACACACACACACACACACACACAGAAAAACAGCAGCTGTTGTTACAGATGTTACTTTTATTTAGATCTCCACACACAGATTTCAGTTAAACGCTGGAGCGCCGTTAAACTTTACAAATATATCAGCAAATTTACAACCACACCTCCACCTGCAGCCTCCATCCATTCATCCACTCATTTCTTCTCCCTGCATCATAAAAGCCCCGCTAGCGCCCCCTATATGCTCTTCTGTTTGGTAAATTAATGAAGTTTTTGATGAAGAAAACATGTTTGACTGTTTTTGTTGATGAACCAGACGTTGTGATTGAATTAGAAATGAGAAAAAAAGTGTTTGAGTGGAATATGGCGTCCCACAGGGCGCCGTCTTTGGTCCTCTGTTATTTCTCTTTAACATTTCAGGTTTAAGTTTAGGACAACACTTTAAAATGATGTAGAAAAAAGATGATATCATCTCATGGAAGTGGGTTTATCCTCTGATGATAAGAATAAATTATCAACTCTCATGAACTAAGAGTCTGTTGTCCTAAAAAAGTCCACGAAAAATCAACGTTTACTTATTCATTTACCAGTTTATATGATTGAGAACCAAAGAGTGGATAAAATTATTACAGTTCATCCTCAAAGGACAATGAATACCAGTAAATGACCCTTTTTACAAAGATTTTCCTTGGTTATTTTTGATCTTTAAGGATTAGATTTCATTCTTTAAGCCGCAAATACTACATTTATGCAGGAAAGTTGATTTCAACCTCTTGGGACCATGATAATCAAAGATTTTTTGGTTGATTTTTTATTGTTGTAGAAGCCTTTTGTCTAATCTTCTAGGGACAATGAAAGTCATAAGTTTCTTGTTTTATTGGAAGCAATTAACCCTGACAATGATGATGAGGATTTTACCCCAAAGGGACCATGAAAATTCATCCGATTATATCGAAGTCTGGGACTTGGATGTATCCTCTGGAGACCATGCCTAAGCATTATTGGCTGGAATGATTCTTTCTTATTCCAAAAGTGATAACTGAATCAAATCTTTCCTTGATTTGACTTTATTTTAGGACAACAGTTTGAAATGATGTAGAAAAAAGATGAAATCATCTCATGGAAGGGGGTTTATCCTCTGGAGAAACGGATAAATGATCAACTCTCATAAATGAGTCTGTTGTTCTAAAAAAGTCCATCAAAATCAACATTATGTATTTATTTACCAGTTTGTATGACTGAGAATCAAAAAGTGGATTAAATAATTAAAGTTCATCCTCAGAGGACAATGAATACCAGTAAATGACCCTGTTTACAAAGATTTTCCTTGGTTGTTTTTAATCTTTTAGGATTAGATTTCATTCTTTGAACAGCAAATACTACATTTATGCAGAAAAGTTGAATCAGAGGTTTCAGTTCAACCTCTTGGGACCATGATTTGTTCTGAATGCTATAGAAATGGTTACGTGGTTAAAACAGCCTTTTGTTTAATCTTCTAGGGACCATGAATGTCAATGCCAGTTTCTGGCTCTGTTGGTAGAAATTAACGATGAGGATTTTACCCCAAAGGGACCATGAAAACTCATCTGTTTCTATCACACTCTGGCTCTTGGATATATCCTCTGGAGACCATGCCTCATCAGTATGTGCAGAAGTTATCATTTTTTATTCCAAAAGTGATAACTGAAGCAAATCTTATCTTGATTTGACTTTACTTTAGGACAACAGATGGAAATGATGTAGAAAAAAGATATCATCTCATGGAAGGGGGTGTATCCTCTGGAGAAAAGATAAATGATCAACTCCTATGAACTAAGAGTCTGTTGTACAAAAAAAATCCATGAAAAATCATCGTTTACTTATTCATTTACCTTTTTTGTGTGATTAAGAATCAAAAAGTGGATTAAACTATGAAAGTTCACCCTCAGAGGACAATGAAAACCAGCAAAATACCATGTTAACAAAGATTTTCCTTGTTTTTTTTTTATCTTTTAGGATTATAGTCACATGATTAATACTTTGGACATCAAATCGTACATTTATGCAGAAAAGTTGATTTAGAGGTTTCATTTCAACCTCTGGGAACCATGATTTGTTCGGTTATGTGGGTTAATCCGCCTTTTATTTAATCTTCTAGGGACCATGAATGTCAGAAGTTAATGGCAGAAATTAACTATGAGAATGATGATGAGGATTTTACCCTCAGGCGACCATGAAAACTCGTCTAATCCAATCACATTCTGGTATTTTGAGGCTCTAACTCTGGACTGTAACGTTGTTTTTTTGTCATTTTTTCGGGGTTTCCAGCGGAGCATCAACACTCCTCTTTCTCGTCCGTTCATCCTTCGTTTTCCGTAGAGAGACCGGTGAAGTAAGGCCACAGCGCAGTCACAGAAACTGATCTCTCTTTGTCGTCCGGCCGCTGGAGGACGGCAGGTGCCAGTCTCGCAGCAACAACATGCCGTTTGTTTTTTTAAATCTTTTGATCATGATCCACATCCTGTAGCTTCTATGAAACATAAAAAATACCCCACAGAGCGGGAAAAGAACACACCGACAAACCCACGCACACACACGGATTAAACATGGAGGCGAAGGACGGACGCCACGATCTGAACGGCAACGGCGACCGGACTGTGACTCTTTGATTTTCCGTTTGTTGGAATCTGAGGTGCACAGACAGAAAAGTTCACCATGATGTAAAACAGTGAAATCAAAAGCGTAAACATCGTCACCATGGCAGCGTTGATGTGACGTAATCTTTCAAAGAGCATTTCTAACTCTTCAATATTTCCACACACAACAGAAAAGAAAAAAAAAACATTTATTCTCCAAATCAAGAGTCGAGGAAAGTTTAAAGTTGAACTAAAGGTGGAATTTCAAACCTCACAGTTTGATGAAACCAACGCAGCAAAAACTGAAATCTAAACAAGTCATTCTGTCTTATTTTCAGTAAAAATGTTTTATTATTCTTGATATGAGCCACATTTAACTGACAAGTCCAGAAAAAAAGTCCCATTTCAAGTTGTTTAACTCTCTGATGCATGAATTATTAAAGCAAGTGTCAGGATTTTTCCCTGGAGTGTTTTTATTTGTCTTAAAGCATGAAAAAAAGTCTTCCAATTTTTTTTTTCGAATATTTGTAACGGAGCATTCAACTTAAAACAATGTGAACAATTTAAATGTGACAGATTTTTTGTTCGACTTCTTTTCTTTCTTTTTTTTGGTAATTTCACGAATAATCTTTTCTTATACTTTGCAAAACATTTGAACTCTCTTTCATCCATTTTAACTCTGAATAATTTATAGTTATTACGCTGTTTTACTCTCAAATGTTTGTCTATAACTTTTAAAAAAATATATATATTTGGAAAAATAATTGAAAACATTTTTTCAGGCTCTAAGAAGAATAAAAATATTCTGACACAGGCTAAAATGAATTTCCACCACATGAACCATTGAATTTAGGAGTAAATAACTTTTAAATAGGTGTAACTGTAGTGACCACTATGACCACAGGGTTAAAGGTGAAAAAGAAATATGAATTGTACTTGTAACAAGTAAAACAAAAAATCTCTGAATGGGAAAATAAAACAGTTTTATTTATTGGGACACCTTTCTAATTTCATGAAACTTGAAAAGCACAAATTTTCTGATCCCATTGGCAAATTTTTCTGACTTGTTACAAACAACTTAGACTTTATTTTTGACTTTAAATAACTTGAAATAAGACTTTTTATGGACTTGTCAGTTAAATGTGGCTAAAATCAACAATTATAACTCACAATGAATAACTTAGATTTCGGTTTTTGCAGTGAAGCCTTTTAGGATAAGATAAAATCTGTTTTTAAATTTATCTTTGTGGGGGCTTTTTGAAGATTATAACCTGATCCAGGATCTGTCCACAAACGACGTTTGTTTGTTTTTTTCACATATTTTGATTTGCATGATGTTTTTTGTGCACATTCATCACGGCAAGAATTTCAGAAAAATACAAAACGTTATGGCAAAATCCGAATTGGAAGTTAAGAAATTTGATTTTAAAGTTGGAATTTTACAACTCGCAGTGTACGAACTTGGACAAACTCGTTATCTTATCTTCAAATTAGACGTACGTATTCTTGACTCATTGACAATGGAAATTGATAAAATGACTTTTTTTAACTTCATGGATGCCAGGAGACGCCGCCAAAAATGATTTTTTTTCCATAAACTCCAATTTGCTTTCACTTTTTATATTAAAACATTGACCTTTTATATAAAAGTCAGAAACAATTCTTACCTTCAGTTTTTATTTTCATCCTCACATTAGAGTAAAAGCTTTTGATGTTTCAATGGTTTGATGTAATTTTCTGTCAAGTTTGTAAATGTTTCTGTACAGTGTGAAAATTTCACTAAAATGTGATTTAAAGAAAATCTTGAATCCAATTGAAATTGCTGAATCTGCCAGAAAAATTGCAGCTATATCTTTTTCTAAAATCGTTCAGCCCTACCAAATACCCTGATTTGCATGATATTTTTTTGTGCACATTTATCGTGTCAAGACCTTTACAATCGGAAAATCTGAACAGGAAGTTTGGAAAACAGCAAAGTTGGAATTATTATACTCACAGGGTACACACTCGAACGAACTCGTCCTACATTTTTTATCAGATCATCTTCAAAACGGACATATCTATACGAGACATATTGACAATGAAATGTCGTTAAATGATTTTTTGGAACTTAATGGGCGTGGCCAGGAGAGGCAACCAAAGTTGACCAATTTTTCAGTAACGTATAAATCTGAATAGTTCTTATATGCAATGTTGAATCAGGACCGAAATGCATAAAAATGTTCAGTGAGTGCATGTGTGGCTTTTTTCCATTAAAGTAAGGCGCCCCCTAGTGGCAACAGGAAGTTTAGGCTTTTAAAAGAGCAGAAGTTGCTGCAGAAGCTGCTGCTTTTGCAGTTTTGTTGGTTGCAACTTGTGCACATTCGGCGTCTGTGACAGGGCTTATCACTGCTTGCGGCTTTAATTTTTATCATTTATATCATTATTACTGATTTCCTCCAGAGGGGGCGCCAGAGTCAACACATTAAAAGCTGAAAATGTTTTAAAATTGAAGCCATAAATGTTTTAAAACGACCTTATAAGTCATAAAAAGTTTATCCATCTTCACGCTGGAGTTGCCGTTGACCTCTGAATCTTTACCGCCGTCCTTCGCCGCCATAAACACACAGATACACACACATTCACATATGCACACACACCCACGTAAAGAAAGACTCACACACTCGTTTTTTTTACACTTACAGGATGTGAAATATACACTTCCTCCACTGAGACTCGGTGACGTTTTTCAGTTTCCACATTAAATGAAGTTTGTACAGAATGTCGACGACAAATTAAGATAAAGACCCGCAAAAAGCACACTGGTGTACAGCATGAGTGTGTGTCCATGTGGGGACCCTGTTTGCCCGCTAACGAGGTCTAAGGGGAGTGTGTGTGTGCGTGTGTGTGTGTATAGATTTCTCGCCACAGGAGAGGTCCAGGGAATTGATAAATTGAGCTGACAAACACCGAGGAAGGATCCGCACCATCTGTCCGTCCTCTGTCTCTCTGTCCCACACTGCAGGTTTTAACACTGTCCGAGTGTGTGTGTGTGGGTGTACATGTGTGTGTGTGTGTGTTTTCAACCCAGCTGTCTCAGATCCAAAAAAGCTGGAGGGAGTGAGTCAATGCTGGGTCTGCACAAAAAGCACACAAACCCCGGAGAAAACCAGCGAGAAGCTTTGGAAACGCCGTGATCCGAAATCCCAAGAGTCTCTCTGTGTGTCTGCTTTTGTAATTCCTCTCTCTCTCTCTCTCTCTCCACCAAAACACAGCTTCTCTTCATCCTCATTGTGTGTGTGTGAGTGTGTGTGAGTGTGTGTGTGAGTCTGAAAGTCCTCCAGAAACACTTTCCCTCCTCGAAATGTTGATGTTTGGACGTCTGGTGGTTGACATTTCCTCGCAGCTCGGAGGAAAGGGCTCGGAGTCGTGTGTGTGTGTTTTGGTGTGTGTGTTGAGTTGAATGAGAGGGTGTGTGTGTGTGTGTGTGTGTGCATGTTTATGAGAGGAGGAGGAGCAGCACGGACACACACACCGTCACAAAGAGGCGGTGGAGGACGGAGGCTGATTGCTGGATTCTGCTGCTGCTGCTCTTTGGTCCTGTAGAGTCCTGAGAGTCGATCGACCCCTGAGCCAACAGAGCCTGGAGAGAGAGAGAGAGAGAGGGGGGGGGGGCGTTCAAGAGGCAGGTAAAGGTTAGAGCCACAATAGAGACCAATTCAAATCACAGCGGCAGGTTACAGCAGAGTTACAGCATCTTTAAAACCTCTTTCTGTGTCTCTGAGTTTCCAGCAGCTCAGAGAAATTTAAAGACCTAAAACAGAATCATGAGGAACTGAGGATGCCAATAAGCAGAGTTCAAACTCTAATGAAGAAGTGGAAAATGAGGGATTCTGTTGAAACCAAACCACGGTCAGGTAGACCAACAAACATTTCAGCTACAACTGACAGGAAAATTCTTCTGGATGCAAAGAAAAACCCACAATAACTTGGACCCTCTGAAAGAATGTGGTCTCTGGACATTTGTCTCAAAATTTCCTCTTTTTTTACTTCAAAATTTGATTTTATAATCTCAAAATTTTATAAATCTTATCTGAAAATTCTGACTTTTTATCTAATATTTTTGACCTGTTATCTCAACATTTCAGCTCCACTATCCCAAATTTTTAACTTTTTTATCTTTAGATTCTGCTTTTATCCAATACATTTGAATTTACTATCTCAAAATCATAATTTTTTTCAACTTAAAACCTCAAGTTTCATTTCATAATTCTTACTTTATTTTTCTTGCAGATTTGACCCTATAAACGGGATTTCAACTACCCCAAATTTTTGACCTTTTACCCAAAATATCCCTCATTTTTACCTTATAATTTTGTTTTTTTTCTTAAAATTCTGGCTTTTATCTCATTATTTTGACTTACTGCCTCAAATTTCAAGTTTTTTTTTTATCTCAGTTTTGACTTTTTTCAGCTGAAATACAGGACTCTCTGAAAGAATGTGGTCTGGCTGTTTCAAGATGCACAATAAGGAGGCACTTGAGGAAAAATGGACTGTATGAAGTCAACATTTTATAATAAAAAGTCAAAGAATTTTCAAAGAAGTCATATTTTTGAGATTATAAAGTGAAAATTGTAGATAAAATATAGAAATTTGGAAGTACAGATAATAAAAGATTGCGGTTAATATTAAAAGATTTTAGAAAAAAGTCCAAGTTTTAATCTTGAGATTAAAACAAAAAAAATCATTGAGTAAAAAGACAAATTTTGAGTAAATACAGCAAAATTATCAGTTAAAAAGTTGAAATTTCAGATAATCATGTCAAAATCTGAGATACAAAGTTAAAATATTAGATAATAAGTTTTATTGTGACAAAACAAGTCAAAATTTTGAGATAAAAGTTAAAATTATGCAATAAGGTCGAATCTCAGAGATAAAGGACAAAAAATGGGGGAAAAACACAATTCTGAGATGAAATCAAAATTTTAGAGAAGAAGTCATATACTTGAAATTAAAAGGGAAAAATTTTAGGTGAAAAGACAAAATTTGGGTCCTGCCATTGGCTACAGCAGAATAAAGTGAAGGTTCTGGAGTGGCCATCTCAGTCTCCTGAACTCAATATCACTGAGCCACTCTGGGAAGATCTCAGAATGGTTCTTTTGTTGTCTCTGTATTGCGTACGGCAGAGTTCTGCCCCGATGCACACAGACAAACAAATATGTAATTATGTCCAAACCAACACAAGAAGGTTGAAGTGAAGTGATGTCACCAGTTTAATGCAAACACAGCAAAATGCAAGAATCCAGAAAAAGCAGAAACAAGTTTAAAAACAGACAAAGAGAATCAAGATCAAAGCATAAAAACGAGTTTACAAACACAGAATAAAGCTGTGACAAAGTTTCCAGCATTTGTGGAGATTTATTCTGTGTCTGAGTGTTGTGACTTTATTTATTTCTCTGCAGAGTTTTTCCTGCAGCAGTGGTGTCAGTCGGAGCAGTTCTATAAGTTTTATTTCTAATCAGAGCGGTGGAGACGGCGCCGCCGCCGCTCTAATGATGTGGAGGATGAACAGACTGAAACTCGTGTGGTTGTTTCCTCCTCACGCCGTCTGTGAGTCCAGACCGTGGAGGTTATTTACTGAAGATTTGAGGTCTTATTTGCTGCCTATCAGTCAAATTGTGTTCCTCCTTATTTGCTGGAAAAGATTTGAAAAGAAAGAGAGTGAACAGGAAGAAAGCTTGAACCCTGGGAAGCCAAATATGCAATTTTCAGCCGAGGCGGAAAAAAAGAAAAAAGGAAAGAAGAGCTGCAGGATTCAGACTCTGCTGCAGAAACTACGCTCAGACTTCACTTTCTTTTTCAGACAGAAAACAGCTGATAAAAGACGGACTGATGACGTTAACAGTGCTGAGAGAAAAAAACACTCTTCAAATATTTGCAAGTATGAAACAAATCTTAATGTCAGACAAAAATGACATGAATGAATTTAATTGTGAAGAAAAAGTCCAGACTTTAAAGTCACCATGAGGAGTTTATGGTAAAACTGGCATAAGCATGACAGATAAAGACTCCATTTCCCATAAGCCTTTGCTGTCCACAGTCGCATTGAACCAAGACATGATGGTTTTGTTTTGTTTTAGGAAAATGAAATTAGATCACATCTTCTTTTGACTCCACTTGTTTTCATTCATGATCATTTTTTAACAGATGTTTCGCCTTTAGCTCATGTTCTAGGCCCCGTTTACATGACGTTTCACAGTGTTTCACTCTAAAATGCATGAAAACGCAATGAAGAAAAATCTGCGTCTACACCGAAATGCAGAGGGACTGAAAACGCTGTAGTGTGCACGTCAGGCCTGTAGATGGCGATATAACTGTAGGAGCCGTTTACATGACAACAGTTTAGAGGCTGAAGAAGAGGTGAGCTGATCATCTGGAGTTTATATTAAAAACCTCTTCTCTAATTGCAGAAAAAGTGCCAGAGCTGAGCACGATGTCAGCGTTTCCAAGATTTACTCGGCGTAGTGTTTACAAGGAGACTATGAAAAAGGCGTTTTGGAAAAGTTCCAAAAGTTCAGTTGGATTGCGTTTTCAAATGTTTGCGTTTTTGGTCGACGAATACGCCAGCTCCGTGTAAACGGGAGGCTAAAACGCAACAAAAATTTTGCGTTTCACCCGAAAACGGTTTAAGTGTAAAGGTGAATTCCAATTCCTGTCTTAACCCTCAATCTCAAAATACTCCCGTGAAGTGTAAGTTTTTGCCTTATTCTCAGAAAATTAAGGTTGAGGGGTCAGACTGAGGCTGTATCTCCCTCAATACTGAGATTCTCCGACACCACCCTTGGGACTAAGGAACACCGAGAATGCATTGGGTATTTTCAGTAAATAAACATGGCGTCCAAAGCGGCAGAGAAGGTGAGCTACAAATATAGTTTTTTCTTTGTTAATGGAGACATAAATATTAGGAAAACCATTGTATTATCTTAGTTTAGACCCATTTTATGGATTATTTACCTCGTTGTTGCAGAATATTTATTTTTATTTTACGATCTTTTGGCGTCCGGTGCGAACAAGCCATGTTCCTATCGTTTAAGTTAGTAAACGTTACAAAATGGTCTTTTTTCTCCGTGGTAATGTAATTGTTTATCAAGATAACAGCCTATATAACATGCTTGTGCCGATAATGGTATAAGATGACCGGGCTAATGTCATCTCCTGTAGCCGCAGAGTTATGTAACGATAGTTATAGCTGGTGTTTACCTTTCAATAAACTATGGTATGCTGTGACAGCTGAATATGTCCGTGGTTGTGTTATTTATACAGATATTTTTTTGATAACGCTAACCGAAGGAATAACTGACAGACAGTCCACAACAATTTCATTTGCATTTAAGGGGTGTCCCATTTCTAAGTCACAAGATACTTAACACTTGGTTTTGAGGGCGAACAAGATTGAGGGTTAAGAAAGGAATTGGAATTGGGCCAAAGTCTTTAGTTTCTGTTTATCCTTTAGTGCTTGTTTTATTTCTAAGCTTTTATTTTAGCCTTTAGCTCCTGTTCTGTTTTAGCTCTGTTTGTGTTTTAGCCACTGTCTCTAGAGTTTGCACAAAGTTTATGTTTTACTGCTTGGCAAATATTGGTCATTTTTACGTCTTTGCAAGTTTCTTAACACCCTTTATTTTCCCCAACACTCTCACACAAACACAAAACAACCAACTGATGGTGTTGGTCGTCGGTGTGTCACACACTGAGTGAAGGGAAGAAACCTCTTTTAAAAGGTAACCAGGCTGATGAGCACAGGTGTGAGGACAGGTGATCTGAATGATGGACTCGTTAGGAGTTAACCCTTAGATGCACACGTGGGGTCAAAAATGACTCTGCAGGTTGTTTCTCTTCAAAATCTTTAAAACAAAGAGTTGTAATTTTACTTTATTCCTGTTATTCCTCATAAAACATGTTTGTGACAAAAGGCCATTTGCATTTTTATCAAATTTTTTATTAATTTAAAGAAATTGCAGTTTTTGTATCACTACCCCACTCTTCCACACGTGGGGTCAGAAGTGACCCCAATTGAAACCAATGGGGTTTTCAATAAACTGGGTTGTTATTCTTCAAAATATTTAAAACAAAGAGTTGTAATTTTTTCATATTCAAAGTATTCCTTACAAAACATGTTTGTGACATGAGGCCATTTGCATTTTTATCAAATTTTTTATTAATTTTAAGAAATTGCAGTTTTTGTATCACTACCTCACCCCTTCACAAGTGGGGTCAGAAGTGACCCCAATTGAAATCAATTGCTTAACATTGCTTGTTAGGTGCGAAAAAGTGAATGAGAAATTTAAAAAATGTGCATGTAAAAAAGGAAATAACTCTTTTGTTTGGACAAAATATATCACCTTTAACCAAAGTTAGAGAAATGTCTTTAGTTTATTGCAAAAACGCATTGATTTCAATTGGCCCCACTTGTGGAAGAGTGAGGTAGTGATACAAAAACTGCAATTTCTTAAAATTAATGAAAAAATAAATAAAAATGCAAATGGCCTCATGTCACAAACATGTTTTATAAGGAATACCTTGAATTTGAAAACATTACAACTCTTTGTTTTAAAGATTTTGAGGAATTACATCTCAGTTTATTGTAAACCCCATTGATTTCAATTGGGGTCATTTTTGACCCACCCCTAACAGTCATTGAGACTTTTAGACCTGTTTTAGTGCTGATAATCTCATTTAAGTTGTAAATTATAATCAGGTAAATATCTAAATATAAGACTTTTTCAAAGTCACTTAGAAAATCCTCTCAGTCTGATAAATGTGGAAACAAATTAGAAATTTTTAAAGAGGGGAAATACTTTTCCACAGCTCTGTTTGTGTTTTAGTTTGAGGTGAATTCAGTCTGTCGATGTTTCTGTTCAGTTTTTGGTGAATAAATCTGCAGGTCTGTGGCTTTAACTGCCCCAAACATCATTTTCTCAGACTTTATTCCAGTTTCCTCTCACTCTGAACAGCCTGAAAGTTTCTGCTCATTTCTCAAACTGGCTCAAATTTATTCTGAATCACAGACGTTTCTTCTTTAAATGGGTGAACTGGTGACTGCAGCTCCTGGAAAGTGTTGGTGACTCATGTTTGGTACCAGGACTGAAATACTTCTCTGTTTTAGTCCAATCAGAGCGCAGAGCACGTACAAAACGCACTTCCTCCTCTTCACTTTAAATTCAGGTTATTTTGGTGGCAGTCGCCTCGTATCAGGAGCAGAAACTTCTCTTTTTCCACTTGGAGGTCAGCTCTCTCTGCAGCACAGTCGCAGCTTTTCTGTTTTTTTATTTTTTCTTTTATCGAGCGGCGTGTTACACCTGCGTTGGTATTTCAGCTCCTGAAATAATTACCCGGAGTCACACCTCCGACAGCCACCGTGTCCACTCTCATTTGGTGTCGTGTTCCTGCAGGTTTGTGCAATATATATGTAAATATGAGCGTCCAGCGTGAGCGCGGAGACGCAGACTCACCGTGGTTCTCACCATTATTCACTTATTTATCTGTGAAGCAGCTTTGAAGAGGGTTTAACGCAGATTTACATCAACGGGACAGAAAATCAAATTAGTGAGAAAATCAGAGCAGAAACGGACGAAAGAATCAAAGAGAAAAGAAGGAACAATCATTAATGATGAGTTTATTTTAGAAATGAATCTGAAAGAATCAAACGACCTTCATCAAACCTTCAGTTTCTCGCAGCTTTTTAAAGTTTATTAAAAAAGGTTCAAATGGTTCAAAACTGACCATTCTTCTTGGCAAAAAGCCTCCAGTTCCTGTAAATTCTTGAGCTGCAGGTTTGAGATCTCGAACTTGAGGTCAGGAGACTGAGATGGCCACTCCAGAACCTTCCCTTTATTCTGCTGTAGCCAGTGGCAGGTCCCAAATTTCAAGTTTTCATCCAAAATTTTTCACTTTTTAATTTGAAGAATGAGATGTCTTCTCTAAAATATCAACTTTTCATCTCAAAATTTTAACTTCCTCTGTTTAATTTTTTTTTTTTTCCAAATTTTTTTTGTCCTTTATCTGAAATATTGGTCTTTTCTCAAGGTTTGACTTTTTTTTTGCGAATTTTGACTGTTATCTCAGAATTTTGAACTTAAAATCTCATATTTCAACTTAATATCTTAGATTTTGTCTTAACTATCCCAATTTAAACTTTTTGTCCTAAAGTTTTGACTTAATTGTGTCAAAATTTGTCTTTTTACTCATTGTTTCGGGTTTTTTTTATATCTCAAAATTTTGATTTTTTTTTCTTAAAATTCTGACAATTTATCTAAAAAAATTCAGATTTTTTTTGTTTTTTGCAAAATTTCAACTTTTATCTCAAAGCTCTGACTTGTCCTTGTGTTTTGGATCATTGTCATGTGTGAACGTCCAAGTACGTCTCATGTGCAGCTTCTGGGCTGATGAGTGTAAATTTTCCTCCAGTATTTTCTGATAACATGCTGCATTCATCCTTCATTCATCAGTTTGGACCAAGTTTCACAAGGAACCAAATATAGACCCTGGTTCCTGCTGATAATGGCCCAGGAACCAAATTTAGACCCTGGTTTCTGAAGTTGAATGACCAAGGAACTAAATAAAGACCTTACTTCCTTTAGATAATGACTCAGGAACTAAATATAAACATCCGTCCCTGCAGTTGAATGACCAAGGAACCAAAATTAGACCATAGTTCTTACAGTTGGCACTGGTTTCTAAAGTTGAGTGACTCAGAAACTAAATTTAGACCCTATTTCCTGCAGTTAAATGATGAAGGAACTAATTTGGACCCTAGTTCCTGTAGGTGTATGACCCAGGATCTAAATTCAGACCCTAGTTCCTGCATTTGACCATAGTTACAGCATTTGAATGACTCTGGAACCAAATTTAAACCCTAGTTCCTGCAACTGAACGACCCAGGAACTAAGTTTAAACCCTAGTTCCAGTAGGTGAATGACCCAGGAACTAAATGTAGACTCTAGTTCCTACAGTTGAATGACCCAGGAACTACATTTAGACTCTAGTTCCTACAGTTGAATGACCCAGGAACTAAATTTAGACTCTAGTTCTTGCAGTCGACCCTCGGTCCTGCAGTTGAATGACCCAGGAACTAAATTTTGACCCTAGTCCCTGCAGATGACCCTAGTTCCTGCAGTTGAATGACCCGGGAACTAAATTCAGACTCCAGTTTCTGCCATTGACCCTTGTTCCTGCAGTTGAATGACCCAGGAACCAAATTTAGATTCTAGTGTCTCCTGTTTTTTGAGCCAGGAACCAAATTTAGACCCTAGTTCCTGCAGTTGAATGACCCAGGAACCAAATTTAGACCCTAGTTTCTGCAGTTGAATGACCCAGGAACCAAATTTAGACCCTAGTTTCTGCAGTTGAATGACCCAGGAACCAAATTTAGACCCTAGTTTCTGCAGTTGAATGACCCAGGAACAATATTTAGACCCTAATTCCTGCAGTTGAATGACCCATTAACTAAACTAGGACCCTAGTTCCTGCAGTTGACCCTAGTTTCCAAAGTTGAAAGATTTAGGAAGTAAATGTAGACTCTGGTTCCTGTATTTGAAGAACCCAGGAACTAAATTTGGACCCTGGATTCTGCAGTTGAACAACCCAGGAACTCAATTTGGACCCTAGTTTTTGCAGGTGATTAACCCAGGAACCAAATTTAGACCACAGTTCCTGCAGTTGAAAAGCACCTTTTGGCTCTCTGACCTGTCTATTTCACCTCCTCCTGCACATTTATCTGTTTATGCATCGATCACAGAAGCTTCTGGAAAAACTAAACCAGTAAAGAGGAGCAGAAGTGACAGGATGGAAACAGGAGATGAAGTCAGTGTGTGTTTGGAGCCGCTCACCTCCTCACACTCAAACTCGTCCGAGGAGACGCACTTCTGTCCTCCGTCCTGAAACACAAACAGGAAGAGAAAGTCTTATATGGGTCAATGACAAAAAGAGGGTCTAAAAACATATTTTTAAAAAGTTATTTGAAAATGGATAAAAACATATTTCTGAGAGAAGAATTATGTTTTCTAACAGATTTCAGTAGTTGACCAACATTTCAAAGTTTTTAGGTTCATTATTTTTTAGTATTTTTAATTTGAGCACCCAAAAATGTCAGGTGGAGCAACCAAATATATGAAAATATATTTATATGTTCCTGTTATTTTTTCTGTG